>APFE030103662.1:5097-106248 GCA_000404065.3 Pinus taeda | reverse complement strand
AGAGAGAGATTTTATGTTTTATGTTTTTTAAATCATTGTGTATAAGTATAGGTGATATTTAAACTATAGATATAGATATAATAAAATTATACATGTTGATAACTAATTTCTTACTAATGATGATATGAATTTTCACATTGTTTTTTATTGTGCAAGAGATGTTTTTGCAATAGTTGCACCCATTAACAGTGTAGAAAATGTCAAGTATTATTTGATGCGGTGCACTGAATGAAAGATGAAGTTATTGGAGGACTATGATGATAACGGTTTTATATATGAAATATGGTCTATTATATTGAAAGGTTATTTTTCCCAAGAAACTCAGCGAATCGAGTGTCATGTTTGTTTCCAAGAAAATCAATCTTATGCCATAAGTTGTCAATATAATCACTTGGTGTGTGCATCACGCATAAAGTTGGTAGAAGTTCAATAAAGGAAAAAGAACAAAATTTAAAAAACAGAGAATGTCAAAATCCGACCATGAACGAATCATTGAGGATGGCATTCCATTAGAATATTTTTAATTGAACTAGCCAGCAATATATTATCCTTGTATTCATCTCTAAGAAAGAGTTCAAGTAGATTGTTAGACTTCCTTTTTGTGCACGCTTAAGTTGTCCATAGCTACTACTAGGTAATACAAAATTGATTTCATTAATGTAGTGCCTTTGTTGTTAAGTTAAAAGGAAATTCAAAGATCCCAAATACTACTATAATGTAAGGATGTATCATCACAATGTTCTTGTTTGTTTTTGATCATACGTCTATCATGTTTGCAATGCATTTTTCTTCTTTATGACATATTTGTTTCTTTTCAAATAATTTTAGTGCTATCTTAATGACATTATTTACTTTATTACATTTGCATTACCATCAATTTCAAATGTTTTGTATCTCATTTACATCTTGATAGAATAAAATTAGTGTCTAAAATAGGTAAAAAAAATGCATTTATTGTGTGTTTTTCCTATACATGCAGTGCATACATCATCTATAGTAACTTCTGAGATTAATGCAACTTCAATTGATTCAACATTGCAATTCTTAATTCCCAATCTCTAACCTTTCTCAAGAAGGTACTTTAACTTTGAAATGTATGTATTTAACGAGCTTAATGGAATGTCCTTTTGTACAAAACACATATCTCATATATATGTACCATAAATCTCATATAAAGAGAGAGAAAGTGCAAATGTCTATTATATATGGGGCACTTACTACAAATATGTTTATAAAACAAAAGTTCATGAGGCTATAATATAATTTCTTCCCATGTTCATATGCAATATTTAACATCATACCTATTAAATTTTTATTATAAAAAGTCGGTGACCACATTTTCTAAATTAAATGTCTTTCTTGTTCACATTTTTTATGCATTCTACTTATCCACATTTTAACTATATGCATTCTACTTACCATTTAAAGTCAAACATACATCACTTGAAAAGTTGGTATGGGGAGACTGTAACTATTAAAAAAGGTATCAAAAGTTGGGTTCTAAAAATCTACATACGTGAACCATACAAAGTACCAACTACATGAAAATTTACTTTCATTTATTCATATTCATGAACCTAATGTAAAACCCTTAAGAATCAAACCATGCACCATGCAAAATGTACGATGTTTTATAATGTTAATTGTTGATTAAACTCAGAAACTATAACTTGAAAACTTACAACAAACAAAGAGCTATAAATTAACTAGAAAAACCAAGCAAAGGTTGATCAATGAGAACTTTGGTGGGTAATAATGGCATCCAAACTATGACTAATATGTGACTACATTTGTTCACAATTTTGATGTATTCTACTTATCCACATTTTAACTATATACATTCTACTTATCACTCGATGCATTCTACTTATCATTTAACTTCAAACATACATCACTTGAAAAGTTGGTATGGGAAAACTATAACTATTACAAAGGATATCAAAAGTTGGGTTCTAAAACCCTACATATGTGAACCATATGAAGTACCAACTAAATGCAAATTTACTTTCATTGCTTCATATTCATGAACTTAATGTAAAACCTTTAAGAATCAAACCATGCATCATGCAAAATGTACACTGTTTTATAATTCTCATTATTAATGAAACGCACAAACTATAACTTGAAACCTTACATCAAATAAAGAGTTGAAAAATAACTAGAACAACCAAGTGAAGGTTGATGAATGAGAACTTTTGTGGGTAATAATGACATCCAAAATGTGACTTATATGTGGCTACATTTTCTCACAATTTTGCTGCATTCTACTTATCCATATTTTAACTATATGCATTCTACTTATCACTTGATGCATTATACTTATCATTTATCTTCAAGCATATGTCACTTGAAAAGTTTGTATGGGGAAACTGTAACTATTACAAAGGGTATCAAAAGTTGGGTTCTAATACTCTACATATGTGAACCATACAAAGCACCAACTAAATACAAATTTACTTTGATTACTTCATATTCATGAACTTAATGTAAAACCTTTATGCATAAAACCACGCATCATGGAAAATGTACCATATTTTATAATGTTGAATTTTTATTAAACCCACAAACTATAACTTGAAACCTTACATCAAACAAAGAGTTGGAAATTAACTAGAACGACCAAGCAAAGGTTAATCAATGAGAACTTTGGTGGGTAATAAGGACATCCAAAATGTGACTTATATGTGACTACATTTGTTCACAATTTTGATGCATTCTACTTATCCACATTTTAAATATATGCATTCTAATTATCACTTTATGCATTCTACTTATAATTTAACTTCAAACATACATCACTTGAAAAGTTGGTATGGGGAAACTGTAACTATTACAAAGGGTATCAAAATTTGGTGTCTAAAACTCTATATATGTGAACCATATGAAGTACCAGCTAAATGAAAATTTACTTTAATTACTTCATATTCATGAAATTAAATGTAAAACCTGTAAGCGTCAAACCATGCATCATGCAAAATGTCTATGTTTTATAATGCTAATTGTTGATTAAACTCAGAAACTATAACTTGAAACCTTACATCAAACTAAGAGTTTGAAATTAACTAGAACAACAAAGCAAAGGTTGATCAAAGATAACTTTGGTGGGTATTAATGGCATCCAAAATGTAACTACATTTGTTCACAAATTTAATGCATTATGCCTCTCCATATTTTAACTATATGCATTCTACTTATCACTTGATGCATCTACTTCTCATTTAACTTCAAACATATATCACTTGAAAAGTTGGTAAGGGGAAACTATAAGTATATTACAAAGGCTATCAAAAGTTGGGTTGTAAAACTCTATATATGTGTGCCATACAAAGTACCAACTAAATGCAAATGTACTTTCATTGCTTCATATTCATGAACTTAAATGTAAAGTCTTTAAGCATCAAACCATGCATCGTGCAAAATGTACCATGTTTTATAATGCAATTTTATAGTATGTTTGCTTTGAACAAATTTATTTTAAAACTTAAATTATCAAACCACATCCATAGTAGCTACAAGATGACCTGTTCATGAATGCAAAATGTACACGTGTTTTATAATGCAATTTTAATTTATGATTGATTTATACATCTACACTATGATAAGATTCATGAATGCAAAATGTACCATGTTTTATAATTTGTAATTTTACTATTCATTAGCCAACTCGACAAAACAACTCGAAAAAACCTAATGATCAACCCAAATCCATATTATCTTCTACAACATTATAAGAATCATCATGCAAAATGTATAAAATCCATTTCTATATATATTAAAGATCAATTCATAATAAAGAGTTCTATAAAAAATATGTCGAAAATTTATATCATGATAAAAGTAAATATAGTAAAAAGATTGTCCAATATAAATATGCATCAAGGATAATTTCTCTTTCAAGTACGATTTATCATTATCCTCATCCTCATGGGTGCCCTACACAACATGTGTAATATGCATATATACATAAGATTTTGTACTTTTAAATTAAATTTTAATGTATTAAATTTTAATGAGAATTTTATCATCAAAACAAAATTATAAAAGTTTTCAAATTCCACGCAATACCTCGTGGTGTTCCCCCGTACATTGCGCTCTCGTGGATGCCCTATACAACACATGTACATGTATATATAAAAAAATTAAAATTGCACATGAAAATGCATCAACTCGTAATATTAAAAAATTGTAACAAATTTTTAAAATTGTCTTGATGATCTAATCCCCATAGTTGACTTAGTCGCTAATGTCCTTTTAGAAGTAAAACTGCCTTCATAAAACTAAAATTTTAAAATTGTAAGACATATCTCATTTTTTAATTGCTTCAATTTATAATGAAATAACGTTGTAATATTCAATGCTTGTGAGAAGCCAATATTTGGAACATCTCCTAATAGCTAGGAAGAGTGTCACACAATGTCAAAAATGTCGAATTGAATGGAAATTTGTTTACATTTAATTATGTAATTATTTGTTTTACAAAAATGTCTTCACAATACCAATATAATAAAAGTAAATTAATAGTATGAACATGTTCTTAAAAAAACTAACATCTTTGAACATATATCCATTTGAACCTGAACTCGACAACGTTATATTACCAAAACTTTCGTCAACAAATGACTTAACTGCAAATGGTGAACATATGAAACATTCGTGTTAAATTATATTTGAATTTTTTTACAAAATGTATGTGAATCAACATTAACACATACATTACATTACATTAAAATATCAACCCTAAACATTAACAAATACCAATCCCATGCCCTCTTCCTCATAACCAATTAGGTCTTGTGATCCATCATAGAAATCCTTTGCATACGCTTTGACCTCTTCAATATTCATATTATCTGTTTCCACATCTCATTTAAATGCAAATTAGCATGTGCATATGCTCATGCCCTTTTCCAATTTAGACCAACATCAATTCCAACAAATGTAGTTTGTATGTAGTCTAGAATGGAATCCCTTGCTTCTCGACCAATCTAAGAAGTGGCATCCACCTCTGACCATAGAGTTACTATACGTGGTGGTTGAGGTACCAAAGGAGGTGGAGGATGAGGCAATTCATTATCCATCAATGCGCCCAACCGATCATATGTTTCACCTTTTCTAGTACCATAATATTTGGATGGAAGGTCAGTATAATTAGGTCCAAAAAAAACTCTGCATAAATAATGGAGAAAAAAAACGTGGAGCCTCGTCATTCCATGGCAAATTGGCATACACTAAAAGGAACCTGTCATACAAATGGTGGTTTATTTCAGGGTGCTTGAATTATTGTACCTTCATCATCTTTCTTTTCGACCCTTATTTTAAATTAAACATAGATTTGGCATGTGCTTTTGTAACCCTCTTATTTACCTCAACCCATTTATCAGGACCCATTAATGTTTCCTTTATACGCCTCATAATATATATAAAGCCATTCATTGTTGACTCAAGGATCTTGTAAATATCAAGAAATGTACTTAGAGAGTCGACAAATATTTCTATGATTTGTCGACTCTCTGCAAGGAGCTCCAACTTCCCAAGATCATCTTTCAATTTTGAATAATGAGTTGTGAACCTTTGTAACATACATTGTTGGATATTTGTCTCCAAAGGAAGCTCATAAGGAATATCAGATGGACAAGTGGTAATTGGCATATGGTATTTCTGTTGAAATGCCATCATTCACCCATGTTGACTTTGATCTACATTTTTACCCGCTGCCTCAATATAATTACATAAATATTAAAAAAATTCACTGTATTTATATACATGCAAAATGGACATATATGTATATGTACATACAATTTATTTACAAACAAATTTGTTTTAACATAAAAAAGATTAATTATATAATTTACCAAACGGGGGATCATGATTCGATTGAGATTAATGACCACCCAAAAGTGGTTGAGCACCATCATGCCCAAGCACACGAGTTGATTAAGCTTGTTGACCATAAGGAGAAGGTTGAGCACCCTCATGCGATGACCCAGTGAGAGATGCTTCTAAAAAATATTGAAATTATAAATTAATAAAGTTAAATTGACAAAAATCAATTCAATATGTATGTACATATGATTCTACCAATTTTTCATTTAAGTAAATGAACATAAACATATATATACCATACCATGATGATGTAATGAATGATGGTTCTCCATTGATTGATATTATACTCTCCTCGACCTAGTGAGAGATGCTTATAAAAAGGATGGAATTTATTATAAATTAATAAAGCTAAATTAACAAAAAATTTAATATGTATGTACATATGATTCTATGAATATCATTTACGTTTGCACACACACACACACACACACACATATACACGGCAATGATGATGTAACAAATGATGGTCCTCCCCTGATTCATCTGATACTCTCCTCGATCCATGAACAATCTTTTCAGAATGCATAAAAAGTCATGATCGATTTGATGTTTGAGACTGAGTTGAAGCTCTATCTCATTTACGCCTCCAGCAATAAGGTGGTGATTTCTCATGCGATGATGCAGACCTTCACTCCACACACACACAGATATATATATAGATGATCTTTCAAAAAACCTAAGTTACCTTATGCATTTAAAGATATTTAAAATTAATATTTAAAAAGATCAAGAATTCAAAAAATTAATAAGATAAGTAAATGTAACTATTTAAGGGTTTATTCAAAATTATTTAGTCTATAGTTTTGTTCGACCCAAGATAATAAATATAAACAACAAGTAGATACTCAATATCTAAATGTTCAATTCAAATATACTCAAGACTAACAACACAAATGCTAAAGTGCACATCTTGATAATTAAATACAAAATTTTCTTAAACTTGTCACCTTAATAATTCACCTAATAATTCGCCAAGTAGTGATCACACAGTGGGGGCACAGAGTGTAGTATTGAAAGAACCACATGGTAAATAAAGACACCACATTTATAACTAAAAACACACACACAATCCCCAAGGGGTAGCTCAACTCGTCGAGTCCCCGTTGTTAAGTGCCTCGCTGATTGGGAGGTCATAGGGTCAATTCTCCTTGACAACCTCAAGGTTAGGCCCTGCTAGTCTGGTCGATAGGCTTTAAAAGATTCCGTTCGGGGTTGATCTACTTAGATTTTCCGGTGGATGTAATGACCACCCGTGAATTGTAGAAATTTCTCTATAGATCAAGTAGCTGTGATACCATGTAGAAATTCTTGCAAATTCTCTATAAATCTACCTTTGAGATCTATGAAGAAAATATGAATGTAGATTAACTCGATAATGCAATATACTAAAGCAAAATACTATAATCTATTTCTACTATCAAACTTGCGGAAGCTTAAAGATTGACTTGAATCAGAGTTGAACACATATAACCATAAGAAGAAGAATCAATGCACATGAAACATAGAAAATACTCGGGGGAAAACCTCAGCTAAAAACCCCACTATCTGTATTATCATACAAGGTGGAAATACATCAAGATTATACAAAGCCTTAGCTCTCACGGTTAGCCAACTTTCAATACCATCCTCCTAGATGCTCACAGGCAATCAAAGCTTCTCACAAGCCTTCTCCTCTGCCCTCCAAGCTCCTATTTCCTTGTGTTGTTCCTAGTGGATGATTCTCACCTCACCAAGTGGAACACTGCTCTAACAAACTGTCAGAACTGCACAATCCTCAAGGAACCTTACCTTGACTGCATGAATGAGTTTGCTTTATAGGAAAACACATGCAACTGATAACACATATTCCTTGACATTTAGCTCAACTGGGTCTTTCTCAGAATAGACATGCATGAGTTTTTGATGAGGGAATCTTTAGTTATCTGGAATATGCTAGTTGAGGGCATGCATGCATCAATTGACTGATAACTCACAATTGGTTCCTTAAATAGTTTGGAACTAATTTAACTAGACTTAACTTAGTAAACTGAGCTAACTAATTACAACTCAAATATAACTCAATCTTATCTCCTTAATTAAGGGATAATCTCCTTAATTTAAGGGATAATTGTTGTATGACTACAGAAAGACTTCTAACTTGAATTTCTCCAACTAATTAATCCATAATGAATTAATTAATGATTTCCAAGCAGCTGGTGAGACTAAATTCGATTTTAATTCACAATTTTAATTCAAGGAAAAATTAAAATTGGAATATTTTGGATTCTATTTTTATCATTTCTTGTTGCTATTTTCAACATAAACCACATCGTAAAAATAAAATAAAAGACACACAAATATCAGAGATATCTTAGAATTTCCATCAATAAATTTTGTTGGAGTGGTTCTTGATACCAATTCATCTTTCACACACAAATCCTGAATTGGCATTGCCCCATACAATATATCACTTGACATCTTATTACCATTAGCACAATGAATTGTTGTAAATGATTGAAATTGACTAGCAATAATTTTTGCTTCTCTATGCAGTTGTTTTAACTTCTTTTTGACTTGGTACACACCTTTCATCTAGATACACACAAGTTCAAAATTGGTGAAGACTACAATTCCATTGGATCCATAGTCCCTAGCTCTTCCTACACATTCTATAAGTGAAATATAATATGCTTCATTGTTTTTTGTCCTTCTAGGTACACCCCTTTTACTTTGGAGGACTTTGTTTGTCACAATATTGTATAACACATACATAATCACTCCTTGTCCTCGATTGGGATAACAAGAAACTTCAATGCATAATGTCCATTTTTCAACCATGTTTAATGGGTTTTCTCATCCTTGTAAAAAATAACTTCAATAAAATGAATAATATATTTCTTTTTTGCAAATGCCTTGGCCATAAAACTTTTGATCAAGAATTTTATGGGAGAATGATGAAAAATAAATATCTAAAATCAAATTCTATCATGGAATACATTCTAGGTACTTGGAAGATGGTTAGCATGGAAACTAGGGAAGGGTTGAATTTTACTTCCTTTTGGCAACATTATTACCAACTGTTTGTTTTAAGTGGACAGATCGAACTTGCCAATTTTTAGTATTGTAAAGTTCAAATTTAGTTTTTCTTATACCCATGCAGAGAACCAACTTCTTTCCCACCATTTTAGAATCCTCATTCCATTATAGTTAATGTAAGTAATTCAAGTACATGATGATTTCTAGGTGAAGTTGAAATTTTTTTGCATCGATCTCAGGGCATGATTATATAGAGATGACAACGAAAAGTAGAAATTGGTCTTCTTGCTAGCAAATTTCACATTTTATTTCTAACTATAGTTGAAATAATATATTGTTCAAATTGGATTACTTAGGTGTTTTCATTTGCAAAATAAATGGCCAAGGGAAAACCAATATAGGACTTGAAACTAGCAATTTTTGGTTCCCAACAACTACTGAATATGGTTGTTATTTTTTTCACTGAGTTCAAAGTAGTAAATAAGAATGATTTGAGTTAACATTATAGTTATCGTAATTGCAATACTCTTAGTATTATAGTAACATGAGTGTGATTTTGTAATTCAACTTCTAGTTCTTATATTAGCAAGTTAAGCCCATTTAGAGTCATGCAATCCTCCTAGTTTCTCATGGTAGAGGACCCATTACAAGATTGATTTTTTCATCTTGCTCTAAGTCTACAAGAAACTTAAAGAGACAACCTCCAATCTTGTATAAATGACAAGAGGTGATTTGGTGCATCTAGGGAGTACTTGAAAGGTTTAAATGACCTAGTGCGTCCATGGAGTACTTGGAAGGGAGTACATGTGTGGGTTATATGTGTGTATGCCAAATACAAAACACCATAAGCTCTTATTGGATTGGCTTTAGTTTATTATGAAGGTCTATATGGAAAATATTAAGGGCTAACACTCCTATTTGATGTGAGCAATTCCAATGATATACTTGAAGGAAAGTTGATAATGTCCTTACCTATTTTGATGATAGAAGTCTATTATATGGCATGAATTTATTTGAATGCTTGGAAGCACCACTCATTAATATTAAAATTCTTCTTCAACTTTAAGCTAGTGCCACTAGGATCCCGTTTTGGCAGATTTAACAATACTTCCTCATCTCCTTTATAAAACATGTACTAACTAAGTAGCTAGTTTTGATGACATCTCATATTAAGGGTTTCTGTGATCACCCCTAATCCTATCACAAAATTTTAGCGTCTTAGATATTGCAACATGTCACCTTTGTATCTATCAAATGCCATCATTTTCCCTAGGCTTGTGTATCAAAGGTAGATTGTGGGAATGTATTTAACACATTTGAAGTTGTTGAGGGGAGAAGTGTTGAGCTTAGAGATGGTATTGTTGATTGTATGTCTATCCTCTCCCCTATTTAATCTATAAGTATTTGGCTTGTGATCAAAGGAAGCACGTGCTAAGAATTGGATTAAACTTAATTGAAGCTTTGAGACAAAGTCAATAAAACCTTGATTAAATAGGTTGGTCTTAAGGTTTATGTGAATCTTTATGAATTTAATGTTAGCTAAATATGTTAAAGCTCATATCATAATCCTATAAATATGTTGGGAAAATAATTATTAAGTATTACACGTTGTTAAATGCTTAGACACAATCTAACTTTCGTAGTTTATTCTAGTGTCCCAGAAAAACACGTCCCAAACACCAATGCTCCCCGCACTCCTTAGACTTGGGAAATTTATTGTGAAAATGGATAATTTGAAATCAAATATCTAAATTGATTTAAAATTGTCCATTTTCACAAATTATCAATATTGTAAATGTGTTTTTTTGTAGACATATAATATATCTAATCTTAAAATAGAAAAAACAAACAAAAACACAACATTCTTCTTACATATAAATGCTCTTATTTATAATGATATATATCTTCTCGTAAATAATTACTCTACTAAATAATCATAAAGCAAGAGTAAATTTTCTATTAACACAATCAAATTATATTAGAATGAAAAGGCATTTGCAAAATAAAATCAACACATATTTCACTTGTTCCAACCATATAAATAACAATTTTCCAAAATAACATCTTACATGACCCTCATCTCACAATGATATTTAGTTATATTAAATGTATCCCTTGCTAAAATAATTATAAAGCAAATGAAGGTTTCTATTTAGAAAATTAGATTATATAATAAATGAGAGACATTTGCAAAATAAAATCGACAAATGTTTCACTATTCCACTGAATATTTCACCATGCAACATGTATTCACTTTTGTTTTCGAGTTGTACCCACGGGAATATGATTTATTTAAAATACCCAAGAAAGCAAATAAATAATAATGCCTCAAGGGAGGCACAATTCACATTTAAAAGGGGTTTGGTTTCCTGAACATCTAACAAGGATTCTAGCTTCATTTGGTTCTTCGAATTTATGGTAAAGAAATACTTCATGTTGTGAAAAAAAGTATCTAAAGCTTTGATCCTGCGTGCATCTATTTTAAAGAAAAATTATTTAAATCTTCGATCCTACGACTATTTTAAAGGCAGTTTGTTAACATGTGTGTTTGCTTTCGTACAATTATTTTAAAGGAAAATTATAATGGGTGTCTCTTATTTTAAGGAAAAAAACAATAACAAGAAGAAATATATTTTATTTATTTATTTTGTTAATTTGTATTTAAAAAAATTAGTTATTTTAAATAGTTGTTAAAGAAAATAAACCAATATAGTTATATAAATTAAATGACAAGTTTATTCAAGTGGCTTTAGCTAGAGTAGTAGGGTTTTAGCTGGAGTAGTAGGGTGGTAGGAGGAGTTTTTATAGTCTCTGTTTCTTGGGAGTCATTGGGAGTAATTTCTACATGAAAGATAACAAACTCACCTAAACAAAAAGACAATTAAAAGTTAAATGACTCTAATGCATGAATAGGAAAAAAAATTGGTTCATGGTTACAAACCTTCACCAAGATTTCATAGTCTCATACTTTAGTGATTCAGTGATAAACAGATTTGATCTTGCACATTGGCTCACCTAGACAAATTAAAAAAATATAAAATTAAATAACTCTGGATGAATAGAAAAAAAAAAAGTTTGGTTCACGGTTACAAACACACACCGAGAATTCAGAGTCTCATTTTGTTCTTCTAACTTAAAATTAAAGAAATACATCAGTGATCCAGCAAGCAAACAAATTTGATCTTGCACAGTGATCCAGTGAACTTGTGATCCAACTAGTCAAAATATTTGATCTTGCGTAGTGAACCAATGAAGAGGGAATTTTATTTTCCACAATTAGCAAGGATCCAACCACTGTTCATTGCCATTTTCCGATGGTATTTTTTTCCATGTTCATAGAAAATTTGAGTTTCCTTGTTGGACTTACTGGTTATTTCTCATTTGAAGAGATTGCAGATATTAATGGTAATTGCAAACATTGGCCCATGTGATAGACACTTGAAGAATAAATTAACCAGTAGATGGTGTTGGTTGAATTGCTAAGATTTGGCTAAGGGTTTATAGGATTATGGTGGAACAATATTGTACAAGATAATGATCATAAATAATATTATTGAAAATGAATAATATGTGACTTCATATCCACTAAAGTGAATGTAAGGCTTTCTGATGGCAGATAATTTTCTGCTAATACAAATATTTGCATTGTAACCATATGCGATACTTTGGAAAAAAAATAGAAAAGCGTCGCAGAGGAGTGAAATTGTCAAAGATTTTCTAATGCCCAAAATCTCCGTCTGCAGCTAAATGAACAGCAAGAGTGCGATGAACATCCTGAAGTAATTTTGCAGAGTGCAATTGTGATAGGTGGGTAGAATTTCAGATACAGCTACAAGTTAGAGCCATGAAAATAAAAAGAATGATGTTCTTCTCAATGAGGTTAATTATTTGATTGTCAATAAGCTATTGCGCAGTCATAGGTATTGGAAGATTTCAACCGTGACATTTAGATTTCGAATTCACACTATACGAACAATCCAATGCCAAATAAATTTAAATAATATTCTCAACTATAAGACATATATTGCAAAGAAATTATGGGTGTGCTGAGGAGGACGAGGCTATTGAAACTCACTGTGGGGTCAGGTCGACGGGAGGATAGGGCGCCCAAAAGATTTCCTCTAGCACCAAACAAATCTATATCTTTTTATAATAAATGGATGAATCTCCGTCTAGACTTACAGTTTCTACAAATAAAAAGATGAACACTATAAAATATCTGATTTCAATCTCTCAAAAACCTACAATTTTTTTATAACAAAATTGCCAACAAAAAACAATACAAAAAAATAAAAAATTTCAAATATAGTAAACAACAAACATACCTGCACTGTAGGAACCGCCTTCTCCCTTTATCAGAAAAACAAAGTGAAACTTTGCAACGGGCTCACGACCCACATAAATATAAAACCTATTTTCGTTCGAAAATAGGTTTTGGCTCAAAATAGTTTTTGGTCGAAAGTATTACCAAGTCGTCGATTTTCCCCCACTAGCCAAAAATCCGTTGCATGGTATTTGAGATTGTCATTAACTCTAACGTTGAAAATTTGGGCAGAAAGTTATGTTCAATTGTTCAGATGAAAAAAATAATAGTTCAGCTGAAAAAAAGTTTTATAATTCGGACGAAAAACAGAATAGTTCAATGGAAAAGGTGTAATCACAAATTTATAGTGAGTAATTCTCCAAAAGTGTAATTTAAATTCACATTTCTACTTTATTCTAACAAATAAAAGTGAATTAGGTGAGGAAAAAGCTCATAATTGACATATGTTCATTAAGGTAATTATTTTGGTGTATATATTTATGCATTGTTGAAATATATTGTTAATTAGTGTTTCTTTTCTACTAATTTGGGAATAAATAATGATTAATTATTATTTTTGTTGCAATATTTTCTACCTCTATCTCTCTTAAGAAAAATTGACAACAATGTCAAACAAGTTATATATGATCTTGGAAAACACAGGAGGTAAGTGGAGATTTATGTGTAAAGTGTAATTTGATCAATAAGTTGTAAAATTTATATTTGGCTGCATGTGTTTTACTTGTCATCATGTACTATATACTTTTTTGTTGAAACCTATGATTTTCTTGCTTCATTTGTAGATAGTTGTCACCTAAATAAATCAATAAAAAATATATAAAGTATTGGAGGAAACCAATTCCCCTTCTAATGTGTGAAATGCAAAAGTATCTACCTTCAACGTTTTTCAATGCACAAGAACACTCCTCATACACTAAGTCAAGGAAATTGAAAAGTGTGGACCTGTACACACATGATCAATGGGGATGGTTGAGAGGCACTTAAAATCACTGAGGTTTTGGTCATACAAGGAGACGTTTTGAGGGTTCTATGGTAGAGGGATATATGGTATATCAAACCATGGTTTATATTTGTCAATATAGTCCTACAACATGAAAACATATTAACGTATTGGATCACTTTTGGGATGTCAACTCCATGAACAAACTTGAAGGGGAGCACCTATTGGGGAAATGTAAAATAAGGAAAGTGAGATGTAAGTAGATAGTGGATATTTATAGTACAACTGACTTTTTAATTGTTATGTATATTGTACTTATTTAATTTTTAGTCTCCTTGCATAATCCATTATTATGAAGGTACAACATGGTAACTAATTATATATATGTGAATTGTTATTTTTATTTTAATACAACTGGTTGACAGTGAGAGGCAATACATTTATACATTGCGAACAATTTTGATTGGATGAAGGTATGGATTGAACGATGCAAACAAGCTAATAATGGTAGGTTATCATGGTATGGTGTGTCTACATTGGTCAAATAAGCTCAACGTAGTGGAGATACCCATATTACATAGAGGGAAATTGGTTTAGCATATGGTTTAAAAGATTATCAAGCAAGCATACTCAGTCATACTAAGTTTTTTTACAATTATATCGATGCATATGGCATGTTTTTTTTTCTTAATTTGTAAAATTTCCAAGTATAAATATGCCTATCAATTGACAATGCATTTTTTATGTGTTTGACATATTGCAGTTGAAACGGCACAACAAAATGTGGTGCAATGGCCACAAATTTCACATCAAAAGGTTGGATGAAAAGATGAAAACTTCTAATAGTGGATAACTACAATTTTTTAGGTTATCAATGTTGCATCTAGAGGTGACAGAGATCCAAAAGTCCCTGACAATCGATACTATGGTATCTACATGAAATACTTGAATGTGAATTTAAATCCTTGAAGTTAGTTTTGTTCGATGTCAAATGTTTCACGCTATGAATCCATGAACGTGACCTTGATAGAACTGTTATTGAGTATGCCAAGAGATTTACGATAGTTGATATAAGGAATGTTGAGCCAGGATCAGAGCCAAGTGTTCTTCCAAGAAAATGTGGATAGGTATTTTACATATAATATTCTAGGTAAAGTGGGTTGGTCATATGTTTCTATATATGATCCCAGAGGAAGGCCCTTAAAGTATAATGTAGTGGAAGAAGATGAAATTGAAGAAGAATAAGATGTGAAGGAGTATGGGGTTCATGCAGTGTTAGAGGAAGATGTTGAAGAAGTTCAAGGAATATATGGTAATCATGACAATGTTAATTTGGATGAACTAGATGATATTGGCTTTGTGTTAGACGAAGAACTTGAAGAAGTTAAACCAAATGTAGAATAACATGTTCCAGATGATGATATAGACGACGATGATGATGTTGATATAGCGAATCCTTTGAACATGAATTTTGAACTGGATGATACAAATGATGAGTTAGATGAGGAAGAATATTAATGATATAAAAATGTTGAAAAGTATGATGTATGTATTTATATGTTTTTAGGTTGTTTGTTCTCTTTCGTTCACCTTAAATTTGTATTTTCCTAGTTTTTATGTTTGAACGTTACTGTGTTTCTTTCAAATATATTACAGTAGATAGATTGAGTATTGAGGAGTTGGAGTGATGTGGTAGGGAGGGGGCAGGGGCCATATGAGCTTCCAACTTCATGTGGTTGGCCTTGTTCAATAGAGAATATATTATTCTTGAAACGACGAGAAGCCCATTTATGTTTATGCCATCATTTCCAATTTTAACTTTGGTTTGTCTACTAATTTCCAAGGTTTTCCATTTACTAATTATTAGTGGAAATTATGATTCAACCCCACATAGAGTGACCTGTGAATGGGGTCTATTGCTGCACAAACTAGCAGGCCCATGGAGTAGGCCAAAGGTTGGATACACAACAACAATTTAGGACTAAGGCCCATTATCACCACAACCTAAGTCCCCTTCTCTTCTCGGATTTTCACCGATGGTAGGAGTCCCAATATTCCATACTTGTGATAGGTGAATCTTGGACAATTTTAAAAGTAGGGCATTGATAGTTCATTCAGTGTAAAGATACACTAAAGGCTCAAGCCCTCAGAAAGGATTCAAATATTTCCACAAAAGACCCATTGATGTTTAAGCTACATGAGACCTAGGGTTGAGGTACAAGTCACGAGGTAGGTATGCCCAAGGTCAAGGTATCGAGAGAAAATGTTTCTAGGATAATATGGTTCATTAATGTAATGATCCAAAACATTCAAATAGTTCTCTAAGTTTAACGAGTACCTTCTAGGTTCCCAACTTGGTACAATGACTAGGGCATCAAATATCTCAAAATATTTGTCATCATGTTGAGACTCTATAAATCATGGGATATTATATATCACGACAAGTAGCAACAAAGTTCCAACAAGGGGGTCGCATAATTATTTTTAGAAAATTGACTAAACTAATGTTTAGGTGTTAAAAGCCGATTTATAATTGATTTATTATGCAACATGGTACTAAAAAATGATAATATTTTGTTGTTATTGATGAGCTATTGATTTGTGTTAACTGATATATTTGTAGCTCTACTACTAGGAGGTGTCACCATTATTCTCATCACCATCACCATTATATGAAAGTGTTATCAGTTGATTGTATAATTTATTGTTTTGCACTATCTATTCTTTGCAAGTTTCAATGAATCAATTTCTAGAGGGCTACAAAAGTCTCTTGAGCTAGTCGTGATGTGACTTGAGAATGGGAACAACGTTGAATTTTTTTTAGTTTGTTCTCGTATGCACTAAAATTTGACATGGTTATGGTTGATGCATGCATTGACAATATGGGAGAGTTTTGAGACTCAAATCCAACTAAGAAAAAATTTGACAATCAAACAATTTTTTTATAAAATATATATATGTCAAGGAGATGAAATTATTTATTACTATTTACTAGTTGTGGGCTTATAATGTACTTCATAGTCCAGAGGTTGATAAAATATTTACCCTTCCATTTGAGAAAACTTCTTACTCTTCATTGTCATCTTTGTCATCATCATCATCATCAACAACGTCATCATCACCATCATCTTTGTCATCTTCATCAACATTATCATCATTATCATCATCATTATCATCATTACCATCATATTTGTCATCTTCATCAACATCATCATCATCATCGTCGTCGTCACTGTCATCATCATCATATTTTTCGTCCACATCATCATTAACATCATCATCATTGTCATCGTCATCGTTACCATTATCGCCATCGTCAGTCATCATCATCGTCATCATCATCATCATCATCATCATAATCATCGTCATCATCGCCAACATCATTTATATGAAAAGGAATTATGCCTCAATGAATCACACATAATTTATTATATGTCTCTTATGTTCCTACTTCCAATATTTAAGGATATGGGTCCCCATGAATGTAAAAATGATGGCTAGCTAGGAACCAATTATCATTGATGGCAAGCTTATTGTTACTTGTTGTGGGCCTACCCCTAAGTACCATTCCACCAATTAAAATTTAACAATTTTTACTTTGGTTCATTTGATAATTTCCAAGTTTTTCCATTTACTAATTATTAGTGGAAATTATGCTTTGTCCCCACATAGAGTGACTTGTAAATGAGGCCTTTTGCTACACAAACTAGTAGGCTCAGGGGGTAGGCCAAGGCTTAGATGCACAAAAAAAAATTTGGGACTACGGCCCACTATCACTTCAGCCTAAGTCCCATTCTCTTCTCATATTTTCACTGATAGGAGGAGTCCTAATATTCCCTACTTGTGATAGGAGAGTCTTGGACACATTTTAATGTAGGGAAAGGATAGTTCATTCGATGGAAAGATATGTTAAAGGATCAAACCCTAGGAATAGGCTTCAAAGATTTCCAAAAAAGACCCATTGTTATTTAAGATACACAAGACCTAGGGTTGAGGTATAAGTCACGAGGTGGGTATGCCCAAATTCAAGGTAATGAGAAAAAATATTTCGAGGATGATATGCTTCACAAATGTAATGATCCAAAACTTTCAAATAATCCCCTAAGTATGAGGAGGACCTTCTAGGTTCCCAACTTGGTACAGTGGCTACGGCATCAAATATCTCAAAATATTTGTCATCATCTTGAGCCTCTATAAGTCGTGACCTCTTATATATCATGGAAAGTAACAACATAGTTCCCACAAGGGGGTCTCATAATGATTTTTAAAATTGACTAAATAAATGTTTAGGTGTTAAAAGTCAATTTGTAATTGTTTGATTATTCAACATGGTACTAACAAATGATAATATTTTGTTGTTATTGATGAGCTAATGGTTTGTGTTGAAAGATATATTTGGTTCTCTACTACCAACATGGTTAGATTTTAACTTTCCTTCTATATGTCACACAATTTTGAACCTCGATTGTCATATAGAATGTGGTATTTCAAATCAAATTTCTTGTGAAATTTGATTAAAATTATATTTAATTTTTATTTGAAAATAAATTCTTACTTTTATATGGGTATGTAAGTACTTTGTTATATTTATTAAATATATTTTAAATATAATTATATTAATTTAATAATGAAAATCTATAATATATATAAAAAATTGACTTACAAGTAAATTCACACACACACACACACACATATGTAAGAGATGTTAGAATATAAATTTATAGATAAAAATAGGAAAGAAAACCATAACATTATAATTTTAAATTACAAGAAAAACCATTAAATGTTTATATTTGTGTAAGAGACAAAGAATACAGAGAGAGAAAAACCCACTAAGTTTCAATCCTTTAGTTTTTAGATATAACATGAGGATACACACACCAATAAAGGCATATCGACAACATCATCCCTTTCTTGAAGATACATTTATAGATTTCTAGCTACATCAAATAAGTGTTAGTTGCATATTTTGGGCCCTCAAACTATATACATTTCAATTATTAATATTTCATTAACTTTTCATTACTTTAAAATTTTCTTTATTCTTGAATTGTATATAATTACTCAAGAAATTAATTATTTTTGGCGGGAAAAACTTCCCTAAGGTAAGGGTTGACAACCTCAACAGATCGTAGACAGACTATCAACAAGAAGCATATGTTCAGGAAAGAAAACTATGAAAACTACTAAAGTTGGGTTTGAGAGAAGTACCCATAGGTCATGCGTTTGATGTCGATCCCATAGGGTCCAAATCCTCTGCTTCCTCCAAAGTGATCAGACCTGCAACGCAATTCATAGAAGCAGATACATAGCAAGTAGTTCAAAGTGCGTTAATAATAAACGTGTTAGATAATTAAGTATAAACATATAAATCATGATATATTATACATGAATCATAAAAAACATGAGATCATAACATTTTAGGAATAAGACATAGCTTCTTTATTGATATCAACAAATAGGAGTGGAAGGATATAACCTAATCCGATGATGAACCAATAAAACTTTCCTCTGGATCTTTCTAGCCCAAGCCTTAAACATCACCTCTCAAGCATGTACAAAAGGATGTCATATAATGGAAGATGAACATCTTTACAAGGAAAGAAGGGTTTCCTATGACTGGGAGTGCACGAGGCATAGGGAAAATCAGACTTGATCTGGGGACAAAAGGGTTATAATTTCAATATCCTATCTCCTTATATGATTTATGAATTCCCATGAGATGTATAAATACCACCAAACATCAGTTGATTCAGTTAGGCCACGGTTTCCTGTAGGTGGGATTTTAGTGAAACCTGTAAACCCCGCCCGAGAAATAGGAAATATTTTTATATTTTTCTTATTTTAAATTATGTACGGGGGTTTTGTATTATGGTACCCACGTGTGTACGTTCTTTTGTAAGGGAAAAGTCATGTATATAATTGAAAATATTATTTTTTAATAAATGATCAACTCTGAATGGGAAAGGGCTACCCAAGGCCATATTAGAGCTTCATAACTACAAGAGTGTTGAATGATGCTATAATAGATGCCCCCTAATATATGAGGTCATAAGGGGTACATAATGGCTGAAATGTATTAAGTAAAAAGAGAGATCATTTGAGACCCCGAGAGGAGATCACTAGATTCCAGCCCCTTGAATACATGTAGAAGGAATACAAACGAAGACTCATGTCTGAGGCAGGCATACCCATGCTCAGAAATAGTAAAGAAAGTTCGTTGATCAATTAAAAAGTGGATCCATCATGTATACATAAGTGTACAAGGAATATTGGAGAATACATAGTGGATCGCTCGATCATAGCCGGATAGGAACACAACAGAACTATGTCTCAATATCACATATAGAAGAAAAATTGATCAATGATGCTTGAAGAATGTGTGTTCATTGATGTTGCATAACTAATCCTCATAATAGTACCATGTCATATAGGTGGAATAGTGGTACTGCATAAAACATGGGTGTCAACATATAGAATTTTGCTGAGGACAACTACAAGGGTGGCTAGTAGCACTAGAAGAAAACTGAAGGAGCTGACAAGTGAACCAAGATGATGACACAACCCAAGGTATTCACCTACTGTAGATGGTACATTTCTACACTATGGGAATAAATGAGTTGAAGTTGACCATGTGAGAAATAGTTTGATTATCGGTCATTGATGTATACTGTTAACAAACGCGAGACAACTCACCGATAATGATGATGAGAATCAAGCTACCCCAGTACAATCTAACAAGTGAAAATAAATGTGTTGAAGTCAAACACTTGATAGAACCTATTAATGAAGAGACATTGATGTATTCTCACTGTCGATAACGAAGGAGCCTGCCATTGATGACTACAAAACCTAAGGTATTGAAAAAGGAATCTAGATCTTGTTCCTAGAGCAATGAGTTGGAGTCAATGGGAAAAGATCTGCTGGAAGGAAGGCATTATGGCATCCCACATCAACCAACACGAGTGTAACTCGCAGGTCAATAATTTGGAATAACTCTGATGAAAAGATATGAAGTAACCATTTCGAAGTACATTTCTGGCACACACAAGATGTGGCTAGCACATGGGAGAAATCGTTTGAACCAACCAATAATGAGAGTTGACATAGAGGCGAGGAATCCACCAATAGGGTCAAATGGAAACCAAGGTACTGCACGAATCCCAATTTGTGATAGTGTAAGCTGACATCGAACACAAGGGAAACCACTCAGTCAAAGACCCATGATACAGATTAATGTTGAGCACAAGGTCACCTATCAATGATGTAAATAGGGTTAGGGTGTGGCTCTAGGCCTATTCTGAGAGCAATTTGTTGGAGTTGATAAGAGCATACCCGCCAACAATAAGTAAATTGAGACCTTCTTAACTAGCACAAGAAAAGGACCAAATAAATGATGTGACATTGAAGATAACTTGATAGACTGGGTATGGATGAATGAAAATGAGTCAAGGGACACCGTAGAATGGCCAACACAAGTTGACTTCCCTTGAAAAAAATCACAACCCATATGTGAATATATGGCAACATAAAATAACTTTCCATAAGTTTGTAATGCATGATGCATTCACAAACTCTCCATACGATTGGAAGAGATAACCAACCGGAGGAGGACAGACTCAAGAACAAGGTTATGGCTCTCCTAAAAGTGAACTAAGTCCAATTCCAATGAAGGAAAGACCTATTTTGAGTGCTTTTCTCAATGGAAAAATAACTGACTCTTGTTGCCATCAAATATGGAAGTAAATGTCCATTGCCACACTTTTGGAATATATATATATATATTTTATTTTTCATATTTAAAGCTTGAAAAAGAATAAAATAATGGCTACAGTACAGTGGAAAGAATGAGTCTTTAAAACCAGATGCTCTAGTTCCTCAGACTAGAAAATTCCTATGCTCAATGCAAGGTGGTGAAAATAGTTGTCAACACTCAAAGGAATGTTCTTTCCATGAATAAAAGGTGCCAAGTCGCATAGGCTAATAAATGCATGGTTTGAACTTGCAGAAAGGCCATGGTCAAAAGTGGCTTATACACGAGTCCAAATGAAGCTGACTTAAGACCAAAAGCATACAAGTAGCCAATATGCAATGCATCGATACAACTTAACACATGGGAGCCTTTAGGGTATAAATCGAGAATAATAGTGAAGAAGAAGAGAAATGAGGTTTCATCGCAAAGTCATGGAAGGACTAAAGAGGACTCCCTAGCCTAAGCAATTATTGCAGCATGGTAAACATATGCTAGCGACGATATAACTAGGAAGATCATGTAAGGAATGGATCTACCATTATGTTATGATTTTATAAGACGATGAGTGAATGTAGTTTGAAAATTGAAACATAATGGGGTCGACCCTATGGGAAAATAGCACAGTATGAGGTTAAGGTGCATAATGTAGCAGAAAAAGTGATATGTTCTAACCTATATGCTAGTAATGAAAACAATACCTTGCATGATGGGTCTATGATCATGGGGTTGAAATGTTGAAAAATGCCACAACGTCTTCGTTTACCCTGAAAAACCATCTCCCCCAACACTTGAAGACAAAAATAAAAAAGTTCATGAAATAATAAAAATTAAAATTATGAATTTTATAAAAGTGGGTTTGTAAAATTTCGTTATAAAAGACATTTGAACTCACCACAACTCATTTTGAATTGCAAGTGTTGAAAGCTTGAGAGCTTGGGAGAAAAAAATGGGCAACCTCATTCCATGGTTTCTTCAACCAATTCATCAACCAAAGGCTTCCAAGTAATTCTAAACTCATCTTGTCATCCTATCCATGCATTTTGAATAGGTTCAAATGATTTTTCACGGTAGTAATTTTAATTTAAAATTTACCTTTGTGTGTACGCAGGTCAACCCTTTGAAATTCATGTATAGAAATACCTGCACGTGATTTTTCAAAGGCAAAGACACGTGTACAAGCGACTATCATTTAGAAAAGTTGCGTATGCATAGACATATTTGAAAATCTCAATTTCTAATGGATGAAACTTATTAAAATTACAGGATGTCAATTATTTGGAAGGAGAGGGAGCATATTGAAGTTGAAAATGAGGTTTTAGGAGATCTAGCAGCATTAGATGCATTAAGAAATTGTGGATTGCTCAATTATTTCATGATGTCAAATATGAAAACCCAAACTTGGTTGCCAGAAATGCTTGTCCATTACTGGGATGTCGAGAAGGATGTCTTCATGATAGATCAAATTCCTTTACCAATTGATGTAGAATATATTTACTTCATTACAGGACTTTACCAAAAAGGGGATGCAATTGATCTAAAAGAGAGGGCCCAGGGAGGCCTAAATGTTTCTAATTACATAGATATCCACTGCACACCAGGGACAGGCAAGGTTAGATCTCAAATTACGATCAAGGATGTGAGAAGATTTCCAATCAAGATCATTCTATTTACCATTGTCACAGTGCAAAGCTCGATAACTCTACATTAGGCCTCTCAACTTGCCATGTCCTTGGAAGTAGAGTGCCTTCGTCCAAAAGTCTTTGATTGGTGTATAGGGCTCTTGACTTGTATGAAGAAGCATCTGTCTTCAGTGCCATGAGGGAAGACAAATAAGTTCGGCTATGGTAGCATACTTTGTTCCTTTTTATTTGAGAGAGTAGCGACACTCCAACCCAAAGTGTCTACCACCATCAGCAGTCCTAGAGATTTGAGGATGGCCAGGTGGGTAGACCCCATTAGGCGAGTAGGTGGAGGCGAAGTCACCCGAGAAACATTCGATGACGAGTTCTTCCTTTGGTGGGAGGAACAAATCATAGATATAGATGACTATCCCTATGCAGGCATAGACTACCAAAAGGACCGAGATGTGGCCCTTCCCGAGGATATTGCATGGCGCAAGATGGGTAATTTTTTTAAATTTTTGTATGTTATTTGAATTTTTTTTTGAACATGATCTTAAGAAGTTAAAAATAATTTTTCATGAAACAAAAATATTACGATATTATTTGATCATGATGCATATGTTGTACTAGTGAGACCTGAGGGTCTACTTAGGCATAGGTGTCATGACAGAGATGTAGAGAGAGAAAAAAATGAGAAAGAGAGAGTCCTACATACAGTTCAGAGGAACTTGGAAATTCTGACTCGCAAGGTTCCCATGGTAGCTAAAGAGGATCTCCGTGAGGCAGTTCAAAGGTGAGTGGTAGGAGTACCACAAGAGTGGGTGCATTTCTTTCGATGGGTGGCAAATGCCACCATCTTCTTCCGTGGTGCTCATCTAGGGCAGGGCCCATAAACTTAGATTTTATATGATTGATATTTTATGGACGTGATCAGGCTTAGGCCCAAATTTTGCAGGACATTTGTCTACATTTTGTAATATTATGGATGTATTATTCCTATCTATATACAAATGGTTTCTTGATGGTTTGATGATATATAATGATGATTTTATAGTATTTTTTTATTTTATTTTAATGTGATGAATGATTAATGTGCCAATCTAATGGTTGATAAGCTATAGAATCGGAAATTGATTTTTTCTGGTCGTGGAATATGTATAAAAGTAATGAAATTAAATGATCTTTGTAATAATATCACTCTCAAAAATTGGCGGTGTAATAAAGGATCTCTCACACGATATATGTCATTTAATTGAGACACCACAATTTGTGAATCCAAATAATCCACTGTCGATTCAATACCAAAAGATATTGCTTCAGATAATAAATTAATGACAACGCTGTATTCAACCCTATTGTTGGATGCATTATTGATACATATGCCTCTTGAGACTAGAAACTGACCAGATGGATAATATATTACCCAAGCGGCAGAACCTAAGTTCAAAGTATGTCTGCTAGCACCATTGACAAATACTAGATACACCAAATCACGCATTGAGACCTTCCAAAGAAGACCAAAATACCACCATTACCATGAGACCCATAGACATAAATAAACAACTATGTACAATATTTACAAAACAAAGAAAATGTTAAGCAATAGCCTACGCATAATAATTCTTAATATAGAGCCCATTTCTGGGCTTCGACAACAAGTTTCCATCGAAATCAACCAACTCATATGCACCTTTTTGCAAGACCTTTTTAATAAAAAAAGGACTGTACCACATGGGTTTGAACTTCCTTGCCCCCCAAGGTGTCTTTATCTTGGTCATAGACTAGGACAAGGTCACCTTCAGAGAAAACCCCAGGACACATAGTCTTATCATATTGGGTCTTTACTCTCTTTTTATGAGCGTCATTTATTGTGGCTGCATCCCAACGCTACTCATTGAGATGTTCCAAATGAATAAGGTGTTCTTCAAGACTAGAAGTGTCTGGAAGAAGTTAAATTGATAATTTAAGAGATGGGATCTCACATTCCATGGGGAATATTGATTCGAAACCATAAACTAGTTTAAAATGAGTAAAACCCATGGTTGTCTTAACAAACGTCTGGCATGCCCAAAGTGCAGGATATAACATGATGTTCCGGTTCGATCTAGATTTATTGATTGTCCTTTGCTAGATAGTTTTGAGGGGTTTTTTCACTGCTTCAACCTAACCATTATCTTGAGGATAATACAAAGACGAATTCTCTTACCGAAATCCCAACTTTAAAGCCAACTCAAATATCATCTTATTCTGAAAATGGCTGCCATGATCAGTGACAATCTCCCTTGGAATACCGAAACATGAAATGATTTGGTTGAGCAGGAAAAGAGTTGTTGTCTCACCATCATTTTTGAAAGTAGGCATAGCTTCGATCCACTTCGTAAAGTAGTCCACCGCTACGATAATGTACTTGTGACCCTTAGTCGAAGCCAGGTTACAAGTCGTAAAATCAATACCCCACTTTGTGAAAGGGCCGAAAGTGATAACAGGGAAAAGCAAAGATGGATGAGCGCACATTTTCTGAGTATACAACTGACAAGGATGGCACTTTTTGACCGCTTCCATGTAATCTTTAAAAATCAAGGGCCAAAAATAGCCTATACGCAAGATTTTTTGGGTTGTAGAAAGCTTAGATAGATGACATCCACAAGCTCCAATGTGGCAGTAATTAAGAACAAACTCAACTTATTATAAGGTTAAGCAACGTCTAAAGATTGAATGAAACCTGCGGTGATACAAAGTGTCACTGATAATAACATAATTTTTGGCTAGGTGACACAATTTTCTACGTTCATCCTTTGAAAAATTTTGACGAAAATTCGAAGTCTGAAGATATACTATGATGTCTCCATACCAAGGATCTTGTGAAGATATTAGAAGAGATGCTCATCCAAAAATGACTCTTCATAAACAACATCTGCTTCAAAAGGAAACTTTGAAATCAATTCTACGAATACTAAATATTTTTTGGACTTGGCTGACATAAATTCGAGATCGAATTCTTGCAATATGACAATCCATTTATTATATTTTCCCCCAATCACTCTCCTACTGAGGACAATCTGAAATGGCTTGATGTCAGCCAACACAAAATTATTTCTAAGTAGAATATAATGAGGAAGTCACTGGACAACGCGAACTGCTGTCAAAGCCAATTTCTTTATATGATAATACCTAAGTTCAGGACCAACTAAGCCTCAGATCAGATAATAAATCACATGGTCTCTAAGAGCATGGTCTTCCTAAACCAGAACCATCCCAATGGTTGATTATGCCGCAACGAGATATAAGAGGAAATCCCTGCTATAATCAGGTGGACTCAAAAGAGGAGCATAGGTCAATTTTTTTGTGTCAAAGAATCGAAGGAGCGCTAAGCAAAATCATCCCAAACAAATGGGACTCCTTTCTTCAGTAATCACATAAATCCCTTCATAATCTCTACGTAATATATGATAAATATCCTTAAGAAATTAGCTTTACCTTGGAGACTTTGAAGTTGACGAACCATTGACGGGGTAGGCAACTGAAGTATGCCTCAACCTTTAAATGATCAACCCAAATCCCTTCATTGGACATAATGAATCTGAGTAACTAACCGGATGTGATAGTGAAAACCCATTTATTAGGATTCAACCATATTTTATAGTAACACATCATTCGAAAACCAAATGAAGGTGTTGTGGATGATCAATCCTCTTCTAAGAATGAGTAGCTAGGTCATCCAAATATGCTTCTATTATGTGCTTGATGTTGTGGAAAGCATAAGACATGGCTTGCTGAATAGTCGCTCCAGTATTTTTGAGGCCAAAAGACATATTTTTTCATGCAAACATACCCCAGGGGAAAATAAATGTTGTCTTGTGTTGATATTCAGGACAGATAGTTATTTGATTATATCCTAAAAAATCATCCAATAAGAAGAACACCTCATTTCCAACACACTCATGAATGATCTGATCGATAAACAAAGTGGGGAAATTATCTTTAGGACAAGCCTTATTCAAATCCCTAAAGTCAATGCATACCTGGATCACTCCTTTCTTTTTATCGATAGGGACTAGATTTGAGACCCATTTAGTTGAAGGAACAAGGTATATGAAACCTGCCTTAAGTAATTTTTCAACCTTAGCTTTAATAGGTATTGTTTTCCTAGGATTTATCGATCCAAGCTTTTGTTGTACAAGATTAGCATTTTTGTATGTCGTAATCTCATGTTGAACTATCGATGGATCGATTCCAGGCATTTCTTCATAAGATCAAACAACCACATCTCGAAATTCCTTAAAAAGGTCGGTTTTTACCCTGATTTCTTTAGGGGAACATGCAGCTCTAATGAAGATATTTTTGATAATATTGGGATTCTTGGATATGTTCACCAAAATGGTTTCTGAAATATTGGACATATTACCTTCGACGAAAATCTGTGCTGGGGCCAAAGGATTTAGAATTTTGTGAACACTTCTAGTTGAAGAAGGACCAGACAAATTTGACTCAACTTGATGCAAGTCGGGGAGAAAATATGACCGATGATGTAAATCATCCCATGGTCTTTATGTATGAGTCATTGCTTCGAGTATTGCCTCTACAAACGGTAAGACTATGTCAAGGCAGTCTATAACTAAAGTATAGTCAAGAGTCCAAACCGGAGCTACATCACCATTCAAATCCTCTGATGGGAGAGGAATGGGATCGAAATCTGTAGAATTATCTATAGATTAGTACGCAATTTTTGTTGTAGATATAGGGTATGCCATTCCACCTACTTTCCCCTCTTCTAATGTGGCAGATGCCATTCCACCTACTTTCCCCTCTTCTAATGTGGAAGATTCCATTCCACTTACTTTCCCCTCTTCTAATGTGGTAGTAGAGGGGGGTAATGGCTAAGGATTAAAAACATAATGAGTTCTAAAATAACCTCTTCGAGGACCGACCTTGGAGGATGAAATGGCATTAGCATGAGCAATAGGAGAAGGAAGATCAAAAGTACCCATCAATGAGGAATACATTCCAACTCCCAAATTCTCCATAGGTTGCTTGGTATTCTTCACCAAGGGGATGGTAGAATAAGAAGATGCACTTGGATCATTAGGAGAGTAAGCCATTTGATTAATTGTAACAACTCTCCCTTCATGGGGGAAGCATAGGACGTGAAAAAATGATAAAACAATAATATGCATTACATAAACCCAATTCTGACACAACAAAATATTATAATCCAGGTTGGCATCAACTATTTCTACCTCGACATTGACAACCTTGCCCCCAAAATAGATGGGAAGGGCTGAAACAATTCCATGAGGCCTATGAGAATGACCATGGAATGTGGTAAGTGCTATCACCAAAAAATAGATCATCTAGCCTAAGTTACTAGATGGATCGAATACACCATGTAAAGCCAATTTTACGATAGTAAAATTGCTTTCACTGTGAGAAATTACTTAATAAACCACCTTTGTTAAGTAATTTATAGTTAAACCCATGAATAGTAATTAAATAAATCGCTATTTATTTGAGTTTCTTCTAGGAATAATTAATTAAACAATTGTTCAATTATTATCCATTGTCATATTTGACCCAATCATGAAAAATAAATAGATAAATAATTAATTAGCTTATTTTTCTCTAATAATAATTAATTAATCACTAATTAATTATTATTGTTTGTCAAATTTGACTAAATCCCTTAGGAATAACTAAATAAATCCTTGTTTATTATTCCTTAACTAATTCCTTGAGATGATAAATAAATCATTTATTTATTTATTATTTCTAAATAAATGTTTAAATACTTTTTCCCTCCTAACTAAATATAATAAAATATTCCAAGTGGTTATTCCAAGAATGGGGTTAATAATAGTTTATTATTGCTCATTATTTGAGGATAACTCAATATTTTGTTACAAATGGAAGGGTTTTCCATTCCTTATTCACTTTTGATTATTTTCATTTGAGTAGGGGAAGGAAAAACTTTTGGAGACTCGATAGCCTTCCAAGATGACATCGACATGACACATGTGGAAGCCCCTTCATTAACTACAGTTTGAAATATATTCATTTTCTAATATGTAGATTTAATCTGGAAATCCAGGTGACGAGGGAGTCTTTTATTAGCACTTGACATATCAAATGGTATAATAAGATAGTTTTTTTGATCCACTGCTCCGATCGCAGTGAGCAATGCACTCCTTTGTGCAGTACACAATTGGAGTATCTCTAACGTTGACATTGCACAGGGTCTCTGGGCCAGATATTTGACAATAGAGTAGTTCTAAGCCTCCCTAGCATTTGGATTAATAGTTGAACGTTTTGTAGAGCCTTTCATAATCCAAGGTATAGGCTCAACTACGGGCCTCTTGATATGGAGTGGCTCTGTAATATCGGAAGTAGCCATAGTGTTAGAAGGTTTCATCTCACCATAATCATGTGATCTTGTAGAAACATCGACATGAGACCTCACCATATAAACATTGAATGTGATTCCCCTTCTTGTTTTACCCCTATGGGGGTTCCAGTACCAACATTAACACCAACAAGCATTTGCTACCCTTAGGGAAAAGGGTTAGTCAACACAGCCTGGAAACCCAAAGAACCCTACTGAGCTAACAAATGTTGAGCATCCTGAATCTTAGGGAAACGATGGGTAACATGATCCCCACTGCATAACTTTCATGGGAAATTTACTTTTTTTTTGTTTCCTTCTTTCCCTCTCCAGTATCATTACTGGACTTGTTCACATTCCCCTTCTGACCCTTATCTTTCTTCTTACCATGTCCCTTATTCTTCCCATCAGATTGTTGGTCTCCTATGGGGTTCAAATATTGGACAATGTTAACTGCTAAAGGTTGGGAAGACATATCCACTGACGACAAAGCCTGTGCTGGAGAAGCAGTTTGTAAAGACAAATTCTAAAATTGACTCAACAAGTTAGATGTACTACTATTGATCAACCCCAAAATTCTGTCGGCATGGGGTCCTAACTTAGGTTTGGATAAATAAATTTTTAATCGAGGAGCATCATGCATAATCTTATAAAGGACTCCAAACTGAGAGTATATGAGTTCTAATTGATGGGATCTAAATATGGCATATTCTTTAGTGAACACTCCAATTTCTAGCTGCAAATATTTCAAAAACAATTCGAGGAGGAACTCATCAAGAATGTAGGCCTTAATTAGCCACTTCATTTTGCACCATTCTTGGATGTGGTTAGAAATATGAGTTGCTTTGTCTTGTTCAAAATTAGATAGAAGCTCATTTCTAGAATCATATCAGACATGCAACTGAAAATGGTTTAAAAACATAGTATCAAGTTCACCAAACGTAGAAAAGGTACCCCCTCTAAGCTCAATATACCATTTTGTAGCGTTTTCAATTAGGGTGCATTGGAATAATCTCAACCTCGCCGAATCGTTGATCAAGGAGTTCAATGAGAACCATAAATGGAACGTGATTATATGATTAGTTGGATCCTCCCCAACTTCCCTTCAATTTAGGAATATCAGAACGAAGTTTTGTGGGAACCAAAGGCTAAGCCAGGTTGTATCAGATCGGATCATTTTCCAACTTTGAAATATTTAACAGGTTTAAAGTTTCCAAGAACGGTACACGTGGAGGAGTAGGAGAATTCCACCCACCAAGAGAAAAAAATTTCAATATTAGGAAAAGTGTATCCTGTATTTTGAGAGGCACCAAGTTTCCATGGGTTACTCATAGAAGGAGCTAAACCATAAGGAAATCCTTGTGTCTTAGAAGTATTCAGAGGGTATCCATCCCCTATCGTAGGGTTACCATACATAGGATAGTTTCCTCCTAGTGTAACATTAAAAGAAGGGGATAACCCCTGATATGGATTTCATGCACTAGCTAATGGAGGAAATACATGTGAGGTTCCAATGAAAGGGAAGGGAATACTCCCCTATTTACCAAATAAATGGGATAAATTCCCGGCCCCTAGACCACTAATGAAAGGATTTGGCCATCCTTGAATAGCTTGGAGATGATTAACATTATAAGCCTGTCCTAAGTTCAAAGATGGATTGGAAGGAGGGATATGACCACTTCCAAAAGAAAAACCTTGAAAACATGTTCAACCACTTGTCATAGAAGTCATAGATGTGGAAACAATATATGAGAAGGTTGAAGAAACTGTGGGAAGCCACTAGGTGGCATACCGAAAGGATAGGCACCAGTGAAAGGAGCGAAAGGTTGGGTGCTCCCACTCGGACTTGGAATGGAGGTAGAGCCAACTTCTATTGTACTAGGTGTAACAATAGAGATAGCAATAATACTCCCTCCTGTAACTAAAGGATGGGTCTGCACACCAGAAGTATTAGTAGCCATACTTACGGCACTAACATTGGCAATCTGGAAAAAGGAGAGTGGACAGGGCTTGTTGCCTTGTGAGTCGGGGTACCCACGTATGATACAACGTATGGAAGATGAGAAGGAAGGGATGTCGAAGGAGTCATGGGAGACTCAGGGATATCTTCAATATCAATCTCGTATTCTGATTCGAAGAGAACCCTAGCAAGGACCAGAGTGTTTCCGTGCAAGTTATGAACTGCACTAGGTTCACCCTATGAAATAAGAGCCCGTAAAGTAGGATTAATCTCTGATGCGTCAGTTACTACTAGCTGAAAATCACCAGCAGAACTACTCCTATGTATTCTACATGAAGGTTCAACACTCGCAGGTGAAAGCCGAGGAAGCCTCCTATACTAATGAACCTGTCGATCATCCACTTTTAAATGTTAAGATAACTTTTTAAAGACTCAAAAAATAAAAACTTATGGTAATCTAGGAGGAGAGAGCACTCACTAAAAAGTTCCTAAAGATACAACCAAACAAGCAACTTCTAGGTATTTCCGCTTTGGGTGATTAGGACTAGACACCAAAATACAAGAAAGAGAAGATAAGGAACTTCCAAAGATAGTTTGGGATAATTACGACCCAATTCTATCAATGAAGGTATAAAAAATAGTTATGCTATCCTCCAGATAATAACCTTTACTGGTGCAAGTACCTGACATTCACAAGGGCACACTCTAGAAGAACTATGAAAGTGATACAACGATTGTCTTAGGTACCATGGGTATTCCCCCTCACATTCACCTGTGTGGTCCTTAGCATAGGAAACTAAGGTAACCAATTCGTAATTAGAATATGGGTGGAATAGTCCCAGGCATGCGATCCAACAAGTAGGAGAGTGGGTATCTCTCTTTCCCTGTCTTCACTCGTGCTCGTGCTAAGTTAACTCATGTGTTAGAAGATATTTCTCAGAAATCTTAACGAGACTAGATTTTCACTCTTTGATCAACTTCTATGTTTCAGTTTAGAGTGGCTTTGGAGAGTTTACTCTCCACACACCTATTCCAAGGTCCTAAACGACATAGACTAATTGATGAATCTATGACAAAAAGAAAAACCTAGTTCATTTTAGATTAAGTGCTTGATTTTTATTTAGGTCACAGGTAGCGAAAGTGAAAGTTATGATGTTCTAAATGCAAAAAGAAACCAATAGAAAAACAAGCTACATGTAAATGCAACTTCTTTTTCTTCGATGAAAAGTGATCTCTACAGGGTTCTACGAGAAACCTATGAAAGAAAAATCTCTTTTTTATTTTCTTTTAAACACACTCACACATTCGTCATCTATTGAAAGAGACTAAAAAATGCCTAAAATTCAAACTACCTTAATGCATACTAGAATTCCTAAATGCAAGACTTTATGGAATGATCTAAACAAACAAATGCACTCTTTTGATATCTTAAAGTCAAAATTTAACCAAACAAGGAGAAACAAATATCCAAGAAAATAATCTCTCAAGAGGAGCAAATTCCAACCTCAAGCAACTATCCACACACTTGTTGATAAATAAAAAGATCAAAAAACCAAAAACCAAGGGAAAGAAAAGGTGAAAACAAATGCTTTTTTCTTTTTTCCTTTTTAAGGACTTCAAATAAAAGTTTCAAGAAGGCAAAGAAATCAATGACTTTAAGATAAAAATTAAGTGAAAAGACACCAAATTTCACTAGCCATAAATGATCACTGAGATGATAAGACCAAAGTGACTAAGTGATCAAACACACTTGAAAAACCTGATCTAAACGACACATAAAAGATTCATAAAACAAAAGATTTCAGAGGACCAAAATCTTTCCCTTAACCAAAATTGCAAAGACCTTTCTCAAATAACTAAAAAGAAACTCAACGAGCCAACTTCAAGAATGCAAAATGAAGCAATGAAAAGATTGGATTATGAAGTGAGTTGAGAATCAACTCACTGTTCCAGAGGCATAGAAAGTCAGACACTTTGCCAAAAGGTCTGAAATCTAAACTAAGAATGAAAAAATTAAAAAATTGCAAACCCTAGGTTGACAAAATAGTTTTTCAAAATGCAACAAAGAAACTAACACCATAAAACAACAAGATCATTCTAGACTGCAAATTACTCTAAAAGAGAAGGAATACCAGGCTACTCCCCCAATTGAAGGCAAAAATTTGAAAAAAATCAAATTTTCCTCAATATACACAATTGTGTATAAGCAGAGTCGCGTGTACATGAAAATGTTTCTGAAGAAACAATTGTATATGCGAGTTTATTAGGAAGAAACCGCGTGTCTTTGTGACTGTATATAAGAAAAAATGCATATATGCATAAAATAGGGAAAAATAAAAAGTGCAGGCCTGATCTAGAAAACCAGACTTATTGCCCAGACTAAAAATGAGTCAATAATACTGGAAAAATCAAGAAACAAGAGAGAAAAACCCATATCAAGGACAAAACAACCCTTCTACGAAATACGAGACTGTATTCCCCAGTGGAGTCGTCAATTCTATTGGTGGGAAAAACTTCCCTAAGGTAAGGGTTGACAACCACAACAGATCAATGGAAGACTATCAATGAGAAGCATATGTTCAAGCAAGAAAACTATGAAAACTACTAAAGTTGGGTTTGATAGAAGTACCCATAGGTCCTATGCTTGATGTTGATCCCATAGGATCCAAATCCTCTACTTCCTCCAAAGTGATCAAACCTGCAACACAATTCAGAGAAGCATATACATAACAAGTAATTCAAAGTGCGTGGATAATAAACATGTTAGATCATCAAGTATAAACATATAAATAATGATATGTTATACATGAATTATAAAAAACATGAGATCATAACATTTCAAGAGCAAGACAAAGCTTCTTTATTGATATCAATAAATAGGAGTGGAAGAATACAACTTGATCCGGCCACGACACTGACAAAACCTTCCTCTAGATCCATCCAGCCTAAGCCTCAAAGATCGCCTCTCAAGTATGTGCAAAAGGATGTCATATAATGGAAGATGAACATATCTATAAGGAAACAAGGGGTTCCTATGACTGAGAGTGCAAGAGGCACAGGGAAAATCGGACTTGATCTGGGGACAAAAGGACCATAATGTTGATATCCTATCTCCTTCTATGATTTAGGACTTCCCATGAGTTGTATAAATACCACTAGAAATTATTTGATTAAGTTAGGCCACATGCCCTTGTAGGTGGGATTTCTGTGAAACCTATAAACCCCGCCCGAGAAATAGGAAATATTTTTATTTTTTTCATATTTTAAATTATGTATGCACGTTTTGTATTATGGTACCCGCATGTGTACGCGCTTTTGTAAGGGCAAAGTCGCATATAGAATTGAAAATATTGTTTTTTAATAAATGATCAAGTCTGAATGGGAAAGGGTTTCCCAAGGCCATATCAGAGCATCATAACTATAGGAGTGTTGAATGATGCTATAACAATTATAAACCCATTTCAAAATGTATAAAATGACTTTTGGAAAAGTGTATAAGTTAGTAATATGTTTTGAATTATTATTATTTTCTAAAGTGACTTTTCACCAAGTGGATAAAATGAGTAATATGATTTGAGTTATTGTAATTCTCTTCTTATATTTTAAAGAATTAGTTGAAACACGTTTCATTCCATTCATCACGAAGTTAATTATTTTTGAAGCTTCTCTTCAACCCCATATATCTTATTCTTTGTTTCTACTTTTTTTTATTCATGCCCACTTGGACATTTTTTTGACTGAATAGGTTCCTTGACTTCTATCCTCCACCCTTATAGCTTTTATACTCTCTTGGTTTTCTTAGTCATTGAGTAAACCTAGAAAACTTATATTCATCATATATTTTTATAGATTGAGTTCCATAGGCTAAATTCCCACCCAAATACACATGCACTTTATGATTTGGAACTCTCACTCCCAAATCTCTTATGCCACATCACTTTCTATACCTCCTATACACTTCACCCTCTGATATCAACAATCCTATCTTTGAGTTTCAAATGATATTTAACATTTACCCTAGCCATTTATTCACCTAGGATTTAATTTTCAACATTTACCATATTCATTTCCCCACCTATAATTTAATTTTTATATGTCTATGAAAGTATCCCGATTTTCTATTTCATCACACTTTTGTTAAATGATAACTTTCCAAATGAGTAATAATGTAGCCTCTTTACTATCATTTAGTTATTGTTCAACACATTGATTAAGCTCTATATTGAAAATTTGAGATTTCCACCTTAACTTCAAACTTGGTACTAAATTTTTCTTATCCAAATATGAATGACAAATGCATAAACATGTTTTGGATGATTGGATTTGTATCGTAATAATTTATTTATAGAAATAAATAAATATAATCGATTGACATTTGTTTCTTGATAGCAACTACTTAAATGGCCCTCACCTAAGCCTCATGATAATCACATGTTTGTTTTGAGATACTATTATTTTAGTTATCAAATATTATTATGTATGGTGATTTGGGACTTATCTATATTTCATTTTTTGACTTTTACAATGTATTAGAAAACTTGTAAATAGTATACAAATAATTAATGTAGATTTCCATAATTGTTTTGTTTTGACACCCTTTTTCCACCATTTTCCTCTTTTTCATCATCACTATCAACTCAATAAAGGCAATAAATCATAAATTTTGATAAGGTAACAAATCTTACATGTATTATTTTTCATATGCGTTAATGTTCCTTATTGTCATATTAAAGAGTGCATTAGCTACAAAATTAACATGATTTTGCAGCCATTTTATAAATCTACATCTACCTCCATGGTTTCCGGGTTTTGGTGCATTAATGAAGCAACTAAGGATATGGGTAGTTGAGGATCGATCTCCTCATGGATCTCCTCCTATTCGTTTGATCTAGTTCACCGAAGGAAGAACATAGTGGCATGGTCAAAGATACAAGTCAACACGTAGTAGCAAGTGTCCATGCACAACACGTTTTCTTGATTTGCTTTCCAAATAGAAAATCAATGAAATAACGCTTTTCCTGTCTAGTTTCATATTTGAATTAGGATTGAATAATAGACCTGTAGGCATAGAAGTCTCAACTAATTAAGCACACATTTTATATAAATATATATCCTTTGTAAACGATATCAAGGAGGAAGTATTAGTTAACCACTGAAGAAATTGTGAACCAAACCTTCGTTCTTGTATTAATTTAAAGTCACCTTTCTAATTTGATGTGTATGTGATTGTGAATCATACCTACTAGATGCAGAGGGACCCTACAGATAGTCAAGGTTTTTATTTTATTTTAATTTCATTTCTTTATGATTGTTTTCATTTAATTGCATCCTATTATCACTACATTCCAGTTTAATTACTTCGTTGTTTTCATTATTTCGTATAACTCAGATTATTTCATTTACCATTTCGTATTTCGTTATGCTTGTATTTGTTTAATAGATTAGTCCTTCAACATTGTTCGCTTCATCACAGTTAATCTTTTCATGGTTTCTAGAATCAGAATTTATATCACTTTGCAATTTGTAATTAGAGATTTCTTTCATACTCCTTAAGATCAGAATATATATATATATATATATATATATATATATATATATATATATATATATTATATAATATATATATAATATATATATATATATATATATATATAATATATATATATATATATATATATATAGACAAGCTTTTTCCAATACTCTGTTTTCAATAGCAACAAAAGTGTTTATATAGATCCATAATTTTAGGATGAATAACATAAGACATTTTAGAATGATAATCAATTAGATATGATTTGAAAAATTAATCTAACAATAGTTTAACTCCCATTTGTTCTAATAGTAGCTTAACTTCCATATATTAATTTGTAGAAATTTAACTCTAATAAAAATCTAGATAACAACGAAAATCTCAAAACAAACATAACCATCATCTTACTAAACGAAAGAATAGGCTTATAGAATATATACTGCACCTGCACTTCATAAGTTTACCAACTTCGGTCGATAATTATGCTTGCAATTTAAGAACATTAAATTGACCAAACATTTTGGCATCATTGTCGGAGAAGTGTAAATAGAAGCCTTAAAAAAAAATCAAATAAAAAAATGACATGCATAGGGAAAGAGACTCTATAGGTAGGTTTGTATGTTGAGGAAGAAGTTCAATTCCTACATCATCACTCACTCCACCATGACCTCGTAGTGCCACACCACCCACACAAACTCGAATTCCATCCATAGTAGGCCAATATAGACTTCCTAAAGTCTTAAGATGCGAAATCCAATTTAAAGGTTCACCAACTTCATCAACAGAGGTTGTGATAGAAGAAGATCCTACATCTCCAACAACTGGAATAATTTTTCTATCTTCAATTGGAGAACAACTTCTAGCTCACGAGTTAGAAGTTCCTTATGAAGAAGAAGAGGAAGAAACCTACTTCAAACCATTGATAGAGGAACCAAAAGAACTAAAAGAAAAAGTAGATAATCCTATTGTAGAACCAAATATCTCTTATGAAGAATCCATCATAGATGAAGAAGGAGAAGGAGAAGTACACAATTTCAATGGTGAACAACATAGGATTGGAGGCAGAGGAGGAGGAAATAGAGGAGGTGGAAGAGGGGGTGGTAGAGGTAGAGGAAGAGGAGATCCAAAACCTTTTGGATTCCCTATCCTTGATGAGGATACAACATTAATAATGAAGAACATCTCAGCCTCTATTCTCCCCAATTTTCATGGAATAAGAAGTGAAGACCCAAAGACATTTCTCTTTTAATTTGAAGTATTATGTAGATCATATGACTATCTGCATGATGCTAAAAAACTAAAATTGTCCCTTGCCACATTAAAGGATGCAACATTAAAATGGTTTATGATTTTATAAACAAATTCTATAAGGACATGGGAATAAACGAAAGATTAATTATTAGAGAAATATAAGGGTTATTGTATGCCTCATAGCATCAAATATGTAGTCTTAAAAATGGTAGAAAAATAAGATGAGAATCTTGAAGACTTTGTCGAGAGATTTGTTTATAATATAAAAAGGGAAAAAATGAATAATCTGGATGAGGAAACTTTGAAAGCTCTCTTATTCAAATCCATTAAAGATGAGTGGATTGATCTTCTAAATCTAATGGGAAAAGGAGATATTTCTTAGTTACCCTTTGCAGATATATGTGATCTATGTGTACATATTTCAAGAGGAAAAGCAAGAATAGGAAAGCGTTCAAGGGATCCTCTCTTATCAAGAGTAAATAAATTTGTAGTCGGGACAATAAGTAGGGCAGAAATAGGTAGTTTTCTTGATAACTTTAAAACAGATATTTTAGGGAGTCTAAGTGAGAAAATTGACACCCTTAAAATACAAAACATGTAGAAAGCCGAAAATGATGCATTATCCATCTTTTGTCCTAGGTGTAGAAAGAAACATGCTCTAAGAGAACGTCCTTTAGATTTAAAAATCATAGAAACCTGTGTTATATGTGTGGAAAATCATGATACAAAATAATGTCCCTCTATACCAAGTCTTAAGGCTGTGTTTAGTGAAGAATGAATGCCAAATCAAGTAGACCCCCTTTACTTTATTGCCAAAAGACCATGGAAAAATCCTCAAACAAATCAAACTCAAGGTTTTAATCCTAAAAAATTTGCACAATCTTCACAAAATAATTTGAATCTACCTATGCCATGGCAACCTTGGGCTCAACCACCACAATCTTGGAATCAAGGATGGAAAAATCCTTATGGAAGATATTCTCGATATCAACAATATCTGCCACCTTATCCAAAATTTCCACCACAATAATTCCCTCAAACCAACCAGTTACCTCAAGCTCAAGCTCAAAATGCAAACCCACAACTTTCTTTTCCATTTTCACAAAGACCAAATCAATTACCCATTCAACCATTTCCAAATCCAAACAATTAAACTTCACAACCTGTTTACAAATTAGAAGGACAGAATCCTCAAACTTATATGATAACTGCATTAGATCTGAATAATGTTCAATTAAGGTCTGGTAGAGTATTAGAAAACAAGAAACCATCTGTTGTTATTCAAGAAACAGAAAAGAATTCTCAAAAAGATAATAATAACTCTGAAGAAGAATTTTCCCTTCCTCAGAAAGAAAATATTGAAACAGAAAAAAGTCACACACATTCTAATAATACTCCTATTATAGAGCAATCTTCAGTATCTATCTCAAGACAACCTTTTCCTGAAAGGTTGAAAACCTATAAAGGAGTAGAAAAACAAATCATATTGCTTGATTATGATATGCTAGATGAATTGAAAAATGTCTGTATAAAAATTCCTTTATTACAAGAAATAAAAGAAATACCGATTTTTGAAAAATAATTAATGGATTGAGTACTAAAGGATCAGGAAGAAAAATAAAAGAAATAAAAAGAATTCAATTAGTCGGGAAAATTATAGATATTATGATTGGGAAGTCAATAATTCATAAATATTTAGATCTAGGAAGCCCCAATGTAAAAACACACATCAATGGAACTGAAATACCACACACTCTGATTGATCTACGAGCAGCCATAAACATAATGAGCAAACAAACTATGGATAAATTGAAGCTTCCTAATCTTCAATACACACCAACATTGTCACAATTAGCAGACAAGTCAATAATTAAACGAGATGGTGTGTTAGAAGATATGTATGTATCCTTAGATTCTTAGGAATATCCTGTTGATTTCATGATTCTGATCTCCAAGAATAATTTACGAGGACATCCATTAATTTTAGGAAGGCCATGGTTAGCTACAGTTGATGCCTTTATTAGTTGTAGATCAAGAGACATGTTTATCTCAAATAGAAGCTCGGAAAATAAATTTACATTGTACCCACTTGCAAAAACAATGGTAGAAGTAGAAAATGAAGAATGGATAGATGAAGATAATGATATACAACCAGTTTTCACTATTTCACAAATAAATGAGGAACAAATTTTAAATTCAATAGTAAATCATGAACCCTCTTCATATTGTGATGACATTCAAAATTTTCAAGAACAATGTAATATTGAATATCTATCATCTAGACAAACACCTTTACATTCTATGGAAAAATTTGGAAATTCTTCAATAGAATTTTCCTAGGAAAAACCTTGAACATCAATGAAAACTTGGAAGAATTACAGAAAAAGAAACTGGTAGAAATATTACAAAAACAGACTTCTGCATATGCATGGGAATACACCGATATGAAAGGAATTGATCCTAAAACATGCATGCATCATATCTATATTGAAGAAAATTCTAGACCAGTTCGACAACCACAAAGAAGAATTACAGAAACTGTTAAATGTAAATTTCATCTATCCAATATTTGTTAGTCAATGGGTTTCACCCCTAGTAATCGTTCCTAAGAAAAATGGAAAATGGAGAGTATGCATTGATTACAGGGAATTGAATAAAGAAACTTTGAAAGATCACTTTCCACTTCCTTTCATAGATCAAGTTTTAGATACATTAGTAGGGAAGAAATATTTCTCATTTTCGGATGGTTTTAGTGGGTATAATTAGATTCAGGTAGCACCTGAAGATCAAGACAAAACCACATTCACCTGTCCATGGGGGAATTATGCTTACAGAGCACTTCCTTTTGGATTATACAATGCTCCAGGAAAACTCCAAAGAGCAGTACTAGGAATTTTCTCTAATCTTATTCATGATTGTGTGGAAGTGTATATGGATGATTTTATAGTTTATGGAAATTCTTTTGAAGAAACACTTAAAAATTTAGAGAAAGTTCACATAAGATGCAAAGAAGAAAATATTTCATTAAGTCATGAAAAATGTTTTATGATGTTTAATGAAGAAATTGTTTTAGGTCACCATATTTTAGGAAATGGAATTAAGGTAGACTCATCTAAGGTAGAATTTATTTCCAAATTATCAATCCCAAGTTGTCAACAAGATTTTAGGAGTTTTCTTATTTTTATTGGATATTATAGAATATTCATAGAAAACTTCACAAAGATTGCATCTCCACTCTTCACAAAGATTGTGAATTTAGTTGGAACTTTGACTATCAAAAGGCTTTTCAAACTTTGACAAAGAATATCTGTGAAGCACCTATCTTAAAATGACCTAATTGGAAATTTCCTTTTCATATATCAACTCATGCTTCAAATACAACTCTAGGAGTTGTGTTAGGACAAAAAGACCTCACTCCTTATGCCATTTATTATACCAGTAAAAATTTAACTCTTGTAGAGCTAAATTATACTGTAACTAGGAAGGAGTTTTTGGTTTTCATTCATGCCATTAATAAATTTAGACATTGCATTACTGGCTATGAAACTTTCATTCATACATACCATTCTTCCATTAGATATTTAATGAATAAACCAGTTACTAATGGTATAATAACAAGATGGCTATTATTGTTACAAGAATTCAATATCACCATTCTTGACCGACCTAGAAAAAAAAACACAATTGCTGACTTTTTATCTAGAATTCAAAATGATAACAATGATATACTTATAGAGGATAATTTTCCTAATGAATATCTTTTTGCAGTGTCTACTAAATCACCTTGGTTTGCAGATATTACCAATTATTTAGTTTCAGGAAAGTTACCCTCGTATTTGTTTCCTAGAGAAAAGAGAAGAATAATCCAAACAAGTGCATCTTATTCATGGATAAATGAATAATTATACAAGGCATGACCAGCTCTCATCATTCGAAGGTGTATAAGAGAAGTTAAAATACATAAAATACTTAAAGCATGCCATGATGAACCATGTGGGGGTCATTTTGATGACAAAAAAACTACTTATAAAGTCCTTCTCTTAGGATATTATTAGCCTTCCCTTTTTAAGGATGCCAATGAATATGTTAAGAGGTGTGATAGATGTCAAAGAATGGGGAAACCTGTTCCCTCAAACGAAATGGCACTACAGCCTTAGGTACTCATCGAACCTTTCGAGAAATGGGCTTTGGATTTTGTTGGATCAATTAATCCATCTTCAAAACAAAAAATATATATTCTTGTATGGACTTATTATGTTACTAAATGGATAGAAGCTAAAGAAATTTCTTTTTCTACCTAAAATGTTATAGTTTCATTTATTTTTGAGGATATTTGTACTTGTTTTGGTGTCCTAAGAGAAATTGTAGTAGATCAAGGAAAGAAATTTACATCCAGAGTAGTGCAAAAGATAGTAGAAGGATATAAAATCAAGCATTGGAAGTATACTCCATACCATCCACAAGAAAATGGACAAGTAGAGTCTGCCAACAAAGTGGTTGAAGAAATCCTCACCAAGACATTTCACTTACATAGAAAGGACTGGGCATAAAAGGTTCCAGAAGCTTTATGGGCCTACCATACCACATGGAGAAACACAACAGGACATACTCCCTATGGAATTGTTTATGAGAAGCAGGTCCTATTTCCAATTGAGTTCCAAATTTAGACCTATAAGACAGCAGTCAAGTTGGGACTTGACTTATCAGAAGCACAAAAGAAAAGAATGTGACAACTTAATGAGCTTGATGAAATAAGGTAAGATGCTATCTATAAGACTAGTTTAGTCCAATAATAGAGATCCAGATGGCACGATAAATACATCAAAGAAAGAAAATTTCAGCCAAGAGACTGGGCATTACTCTTTGATTCAAAGTTCAAAAATTTCCAAGGAAAATTTCAAACTCACTAGCTTGGGCCTTATGATCTTGAAAATGTTTTTGATAATGGAGTAGTCAGAATTAGGACTATTGGTGAAGAAAATGTTCCTCTCCTAGTGAATGGACATCGAATTAAGTTCTATCAAAAGCCAATGACAAAAGAGGAATTTGTAAAGATTTTCCAAGACAACTTTGATTTGAAGTTGGTTAAGAATTCTTCTTCTTCTTCTCCACCTTAACTTTTTTTTTCTTTTCATATGATGATATATAATATATATATATCTATATATATATATAAACATGAAAACCAACATTTGTTGGCATGTTTATACAGAAAATTCAAGATGAAAACCAAGAATTCTTGGCATATTAAATTTTCTTTGTATCCATTTTCTAGAAATCCATCTTATTTTATCCTTTTCTTTTCAAAAAGAATAAATAGCTACAAAATTATTGATTTTCTGTAGCTTTGATGACTTTCGACAACCAATGCGATAAACATCTCTGATCATGCAATTGAAGGAATGGTTGACTCCATCCACTGCAAGGTACCTGAAGACAACATAAAAGGCAACCAAAGGTTAGCAAGCATATAACTTAAAGGTATTCATTTCTTTAATTTAATAATATGGATTAAAGCATTACATATATGAATTGTAAGACATAGTACTATCGAAAAATCAAAATCATTATTGCAAAGAGTTGGTTGTGTCATGTCAAATCTTGCATAATATGCCATTCACTTACATTCATCATTGCTCATATCCCGATCCATTGAATCGGTCGCCCAAAACATAAGCATGGATTATATTAACGATTATATTATGCCTCATTCCATTATACCCTCATTACCTACACTCTCGTTGTTCCATCACTCACACTGTTGGCCTCTCCACTCTAAAAAGCCTACCAATCCATCCTACCCTGTCAAACAAATTTTTTTCGAAATAAAGCTTCTAGGCCATGGGTGTGATAGTCAGAACAGAGCTGACATGCTAGAAATTTTTGGAGGGGTATCCACAAACAAAAAAATTACTGCAAAAAGCACAATGGCTCGAATTTGTAGAGAAATTTGATGGCTTCCATAGAGAAGTGACAAAATCCTTCGCCAGGGCCTTTGATGGAGTCGAAGTGGAGATAGGGGACATCAAATTCATAGTGACAGAGTCATTTATAGTTGAAGCCACTAGATTGTCGTGGATTGGAGAGAAATGATTCAAGAACAAAGGTATTGAAACAAAGGTCTGGAATGATTTCCTGAAGAAACCAAGCATGGACACCACCATTTTCAAGAAGGGCATCCCAAGAACAACATTGAAAAGTAAGTGGAGGAACCTACTTCTAATAATCCAAAAAATTGTTACCTACGAAGGAAGGTTTAGATGTATGTTTTTCTATCATATTCGACTGCTAATGAATTTTCTTGAATAAAATGAGATAAACCTTCCATATTTCTTGTTGAATAGTCTTAGAAAGATGTCAAGAAAGGTTCAGAGGAGAATTTAGTTTGCAAATAATACAATGTATCACCATGGTATAGTCAAAATACTTGTTGAATTTCATCTCCAAACATAAGTGATAATTGGGAGAGATTTTTAGTAAGAAATCACTTTCAGGAAGAAACTCATGGGCAACCAAATAATAACAAACCTAACAGGGGAAGGAAAATAAAAATGGATAAGGCACAGGAACAAGAACCACAACAACCACATAAAATGTCAGAAGATGATATTCTGCTTGCATAATTTTTAGAGAAAATAAACAAAAGAAATGTTAGAAGAAAGAATGCCAGAAAATAAATAGAGATTTCATCACAAGAAGAGAAGCCTAAAATAGAAAGGAAAAAAACTCAAAAGACCCTTGTCATAGATTTAAGAAGTACCGTACTCAACTTAGTGAAAGGACTACCCTCAAAGAGCGTAGAGCATGTTAGTATAGAAATAGAAGAAAACACAGAAGCCAAAGAAGAAGATTCAGGAACTCCTCCAAGGGTTTCATCTCCAAAGGTTTCATTACCAAGGGTTTCACCACCAAGGTTTTCATCACCAATTGTCACATCGCCTCCTTAGAGTACAAGACGAAGAATGCTAGAGATTGATCTAGTGCAGCAAGAGATCTATGATTATATTGAGTCCTTGGAGAAAAGGGATGCAACAAGAACATCAATTCCAATTCAAGAGGAAGAAGAAATTAAAATAGATAAGTTTGACAATATCCTCTTACATCTAAGTCTTAGGTTTAATAAGAAAAAGAAATTGAAGAAGAAAAAAAAGGCTTTACAGAAATAGATTATAAACTTGAAATACAAGATCCTCATGAGGAAATCAAGGATGGAAATTACTAGAAAGAAAGGTTAAAAGATGAAGTTGGATGTATTGGAAGAAGTATCCAAGAAAATGTAGTAGTTCAAGATATCAATTTTGCAGTTTGTATAAGATGGACACACAAAATATTCAGTGTGGGGGAATGTAGAGTTCCATAACTGTTTTGTTTTGACACACTTTTTCCACCATTTTCCTCTTTTTCATCATCACTATCAACTCAATAAAGGCAGTAAATCATTGATTTTGATAAGGTAACAACTCTTACATTTCTTATTTTTCCTATCCGTTAATGTTCCTTATTGTTATATTAAAGAGTGCATTAGCTACAAAATTAACATGATTCTGCAGCCATTTTATAAATCTACAGCTACCTCCATGGTTCGCGGGGTTCTGGTGTGCTAATGAAGAAACTAACCATATGGGTAGTTGAGGATCGATCCCCTAATGGAACTCCTCCTATTTTCTCAACCCAGTTCACCGAAGGAATCACACAGTGACGTGGTCAAAGATACAAGTCAACACGTAGCAACAAGAGTCTAGGCACAACACGTTTTCTTGATTTGCTTTCCAAATAGTGAATCGACGAAATAACGCTTTTCCTATCTAGTTTCATATTTGAATTAGGATTGAATAACAAACCTGTAGGCATAGAAGTCTCAACTGATTGAGCACACATTTTATATAAATATATATCGTCTATAAATGATATCAAGGAGGAAGTATTAGTTAACTGCTGAAGAAATTTTGAACCAGACCTTCGTTCTTGTATTAATTTGAAGTCGCCTTTCTAATTCGATGTGTAAGTGATTGTGAATCATACCTATTAGATGCGGAGGGCCCTTGCAGACAGTCAAGGTTTTTAGTTTATTTTCATTTCGTTTCTTTATGATTGTTTTCATTTAATTGCTTTATGTTATCACTACATTCTAGTTTAATTACTTTGTTGTTTTCATTATTTCGTATAACTCAGATTATTTCGTTTACCATTTTGTATTTCGTTATGCTTGTAGTTGTTTAATAGATTAGTCCTTCAATGTTTTTCGATTCATCATAGTTGATATTTTCATGCTTTCTAGAATCAGAATTTATATCACTTTTCGGTTTGTAATTAGAGATTTCTTTCATACTCCTTAAGATCATAATTTGTGTATATATATTTCGTAGACAAGCTTTTTCCAATACTCTGTTTTCATAGCAGCAAAGTGTTTATATAGATCCATAATTTTAGGATGAATAACATAAGACATTTTAGAATGATACTCAATTAGACATGATTTGACAAATTAATCTAAAGGTAGTTTAACTCCCATTTGTTCTAACAATAGCTTAACTTCCATGTATTAATTTGTAGAAATTTAACTCAAATAAAATGCTAGATAAAAACGAAAATCTCAAAACAAACATAACCATCATCTTACTAAATGAAATAATAGGCTTCTAGCATATATAGTGCACCTGCACTTCATAAGTTTACCAACTCCGATCGATAATTTATGCTTACAATTTAAGAACATTAAATTGACCAAAAAATTAACATGGTTAGTAAAATTATGAGAAAAAAATTATTTTTTATCCTTTTATGCTTAATTCTTTTCCTATTTATATTATTATATTTTGTAATAAATCATTATTTATTAAAAAAAATAAAAATAACATATATACACTATTCATTTTATACACAATGTATACAAAACATTGTTTTTCATCTGCCTGGTTTGACCTTGAAGTAATTCATCCCCGCCAAGAGAACCTTGAAGGTGAAGTCGATTTCTGATTGAGAAAACCCCGAAGGCTAAATGGGGAAGGAGATTCAAGTAACTCCCAAGGCTATGAAGGTTTCTTGCTAGGTTTATAGTCTCCTAAGAATTTATTGGTGCTTTCCCTTTTCTTTGTGCCATGACACATATCATAAAAGCTACATTAGGGTGGGGAGTAATAAACACATACATCAACTAAAATGTGAGGGATTTATCGATCGACCTAATTCATCACCGCTGAGAAAACCTTGAAGGTGAAATTGATTCCTCATTGTGAAAACATTGAAGGTGAAATGGGGAAGGAGATCAAAGGACGACAGGAGGATTCTGTGCCATTGAAGGCTCCAAGGAGTAACTCGTATCCTTAAGAATCCTTCCATATCATTACTTGAAAGTGGTCTGACCCTCTTACTAGATACAAGAACATGTAAAATAATAGCCTCCTCACTAGATGAAAAAATAAAATCACAAGTAGATAATGGTTTCCTGAATTGTATGACATTATTTCCAAAGGATTAACATTTAACAAATATGTCTCTAAATCTAATATACGAAATCTCTCTAAAGTTAAATGTTCTATCAATATGGTTTCTTATTGCTTGAGAAAAGGCAACAACCACCTCTTTAGAATCTCCTAGGGCAGACTATAACCAAGAAGCAACCACTTTAAGACCAAAGATAACAGCCTGGGCAATTGCATTGATACTTGATTGGTGGCTAGGTAATAACAACCAAAGTTTTATTTTCTCATCTGGGTTGTGAATACCTTGAGAAGAGTCATATGGTCCTATGAATGAGTTAGTCCAGGTGCCTAAAAGGTCCCTATTTTGTAAGTGTATGTGATCTAAAAGCACCAATAAAGTAGTAGTGTCTTTCTATTCTTCGATATTTGTACTTTTCTCTATCGAGTTAAACAACTAAAGTGAAATTAGACTATTTAGTAGTAAGAGAGTGAACATCAATTTTAATCTCTCTAGAAACAATAATTTTCTTAGAAAATAACTTCTATACCCGTCATGAATGATTTAAATATTTTTCATTTAAAGGTAACTTCTAGATTTGTCATGAAAGATTAAACACTACACCAAATTAGTTCACTATCCATTACAGGGTATATGTAATCCTCGTGATCTTTAGTGGTAAGATTATACAACAAATATAGGGCATGATCCTCCAAAATTTCATCTTCACAATGCTCTCGCATATGTTGGGTTTAATGGTTGAACAAATCTATGGATTTCTTTCTCAAAAAACATTTTCCTTTGTTTCAAGTTCAAGACAACATCATTTTAAAAATTTGAACAATGCACGGATGTGGGGTAACACCTCTCAACCACACGTGATTCTCTTGGAGGGATTGATTTGATTTTTTGGCATTACTCTATTTCAGAGAGTTGGTTTTTCATTGATGGCACATATTTTTATGTTCATGGAGGGCCCGCTATGTATTTTTTCTTCTTATCTACCCTCCTATATCCATGCATGGCTTCTTTCATGTTGACCATGAGGCATATTTCCCTATTTTCTTATGAATTTAGTTACTTAGATTAGTTGTGCACATGATATTAGACCATGGTTTTTTATTTTCACATTGTATACGACCAATGGATTTTGTCTTATCCATTTTCTTTGAGCTCTCTTCTCCTCAATATAAAGAGAAGCTCTCCTCATTTGTATCTAGCTAGAATTTTGATAGGGAAGAAAATATTTTCTCTTTCTCTACAATATTGAATTGTTTATAGGTAGATCATGTGATATTGGATTTGATTTTCATGGTGAATAATGCTTTGGATCATCAATTGTTAAGTGGTTTTCTTCTCCAAATCAGGCTAAGATAAAAAAGTGTGTAATAGCTTTGTCATGCATTACTTTATTTTTCTAAGTGTCATTTATATTGATAGCTTTGTGCCCCCTATTATGATACTTGCATTATATATTTTAATTTGACACTAATCATCTAATGTTTTTTATTTTATGTGATTGGATATTTTTGTCCTCCTTGTGTTTAGGTTGGATCATCATTTTGAATCTTGTTATTTTAGGGTTTTTTTACAATTGGAGAATATTTTGATTTGGCATAGTAAAAGGAGTTGGATAACTTTGTCCTCCTCACCCTTATTACTTTTATAGTTATTCATTGCATAGAGAGGGTGTTTGACTGTGATGGCCTTACTATTCTTTCTAAAGGCACAAGTCTATTATTATTGTTTCTACTTCTAGATTATATTCTTCTCCTTCAACTTGATACAATTAAACTTCTAAATCTGTTTTGCAGGTATATAAATGATTTTGGAGATACTTGGCCCCGGGTTTCATTAATTTTATGAAATAAACTTAGAACACTCCCTAAGTTATATAAAATAAGTTAAGATACCATAGAAGGATATGACAACCCCACCCATGGTTCTCTCATAAACTTCATTGTAAATATTTTTGTAATGTGTGAAATAAAAAAGGGGACTAAGTCAAAGGGACACAGATTCCAGAGTTGGGGAGGAGTATTGCTTGCTTAGGATGTGTCATTTTTTATGTATAGAAAGAAACCTGAACTGTAGTACAACCATTAAAGGGTGGCTGGTGCATGAATTCAAGTAACTAGTTCTAAGCAAGAGAAAGTACTAAGGCCCATGTTGTTTGAAAAATAACGACAAGAAAAGGGGGAAGATATTTATGCATGGGACTACGAATAACAAGGTAGAAAGGACACAACAATAAATGTTGGATAAGAAAGAGGCCAAGGAAGCAAGCATAAGGGGGAAAGAATCCCTATAAAACAAGGAAAAGACAACAAAAGACACATTCATTTGAGAGGGAAAGAGGCATATAGAGAATGCACCTATTCGAGCATCCAATGAGAGAAATAAATAAGTATCACAAAAGAGAAGAGAAGAGAAGAGAAGGGGATCTTTTTTTTGGTTCCTTGGAGGTTGTGGGTTGAGTTTCTAGTATTTGTTGCCTTGTAATAGCTTGGGGTCTCTAGAGGCTATGGGTTGAGATATGATCATTAGAGCCCTGTAACAAGTTGGGCCCCTAGAGGCTATGGGTTGAGAAATAGTCTCTAGATCTTTGTAAAAACTTGGGTCCCTAGAGGTTGTGGGTTGGGATGGAATCTATGGAGCCCTGTAATAGCTTGGGTTCCCCAGAGGCTATGGGTTGAGATAACAGACCCTAGAGCCCAGTCATAGCCTGGGAAGTGGCTAATCCTAAAGTAGCATGAAACGAAAACCTGACAAAAGACCTCTCGTAAGTGCATTACTATTACAATTCATTATGAACTCCCTAGAAGGGGGTGAATAACTGTGTGTGTGAACTTGGGGTGAGGTAGAGTACCTCTGGAATCCTTATGTTGACACAAGCATTTATGGTCGATTGGTGGGATTGAGGAAGGAGGTCCTCTGGAGTCCCTATTTTAGTTGGAAACTGGTGATCAATTTTCTTAAGCAAGCGTCCCCCTCAGACTCTGGAATTTGGCTTAAGGGTGACAACTGCAAGCAAGTGTAGCTACATCTATCTATGGTTGGGTGGTGAGTCCTTGTGCCAGACTCAGTTACCCTGCAAGTTAAAAGAGAAGTATATGTTTGTACTTGTTTATCTGTTGATGAACCATGATGCATTCCTAATTGTGTTATTTCTAGATTCTAGAACTGTATTTGTCTTGTTAATGTATGAATATGTGAATGCATTTTTATGTGGATATGATATTGATGGAAATGATGAATATATGTGTGTGTGTGTCGTTCCTCATTAATATGTGATTCTATTAAAATAAACTAAGTGAGCATGAGATTCAGAACTGGAAATAAGATGTTGTTGGAATGACTTACTGGTGTTGAACACAGAACAACATGTGCATAAAATGTGTAATAACTTATATGATAATAAGGCCTAAGATATAACGTTTAATTGAACCTTAAACCAAATGAAATTCTTAAGTGTATTGAGAACAATACATAAGTGAATGATAGAGGAACATAAGGCCATGTTGTAGGCCACAAAAAAATCCATAAGAGCTTGAATTAAAACTTGAAACAGTGGGCTCATAGACCCTTTGTATTAATCTGTAACAATTACATGGAAGACCATCTTCTTAGTAGGGTCTACATTCACTTACATCCATTTATTTTCTTGTGTTACAAGTTATTTTTCCACATGACAAGCATTGCATCAATGTTGAGGGTTGTTTCCCTTGGGGCAAGAAGAAACCATCAACTTTACCTAAATGGCCTTTAGCCTTGCATTATGAGTATGATGGATATCGTTCGCTGGCATCCTAGTGTCACTGGTGAGGCATTGGGAGGTTCTATGGTGGGCGAGGTGGAGAAATTTCAGGAGCTCACACAAAGACCATACTAGGTAAGCGTCGCAGGAGCGCCTACGCCAGGATGCATGGATTCCATGTCCAAGAATGGGGAATGAAAGTGGGCCATAACCTCCTTGGAGTTGCATTCTCCTAAGCTTAGGAGGGGGTAGTACCATGGAACACCTTAATAAACCATTGGCATCGACATGAAGCCTTGAATTTGATGTGGAGGCATGTCTAACCTCTGAGGCAGCGCCATGCTCGAAAATACTAGCTTGAGGAAGTCTATGCAGTAGCAAAGCTTGTTTTTGGGGTGATTGCAAAGATCCAAATATGAGACGTCGTGTGAGGCAAGGCCAAAGTCCCGTAGTTGATTCATGGAAAAGAATGAGAAGGAAAACTTGTTGCAACATACTGGGACCAAGCACTTAACTTATATGAAAAAAATGGGAAACCTTATCCTTTCACAGATCAAGCCCTAGCCATGGAGGCTTTCTATTAGTGAGGCTTTATCCCCCTCTAATGCAATTGGTTGTGAGGGAACTGATGTGGCCTGGAGGTGGGAGCCTAGAGCTTTACCTTGGCGTTGAAGTGGCTACAACACCCTCCAGAATTTTGGCCCACATCTAGTTTCAGAGCCTTCCTTGGGTTTTCCCGTGATGTTTGCAAGAACTCGGGCTCATCCCATGAGCTCGTGTTGAGTCTTTGCACCCTCCTCACTTGACCGTTCAACGAACATTTTTTTACATGTCGGCCACAATTTCATGCTTACAGCTATGTTCTGGCCATCCACAAAGTCCGCCTTCATGTGTACAAGTTGTATTCGCTATGTAAACATTAGTCGCACTCACACATGAAGTTATATGCATCATTGCGCAAGCGTCATCATAGTGATTAAATGATCTATCACGAGCGCCATTCTTGTTGCTCGCACCGTTGGTCGGTCACAATGAGTATATGTTGTCTTGATGGTTAGAGGTGTCTTGTCATTGAGTCATGTTGAGTGTGTGTTCACAAGTTCATGTATGCATAAGTTCACTCGCTCACACACTTAGTCATTTTGCTGAAGTTCTGACGATTAGATCACCCTCCAATAGCCAGACCTCCACTAAGCTACATTCCACAGTTTCAGCCCTTAGTGATCATGTACTGCTGCCTAGAATTGCACAGAACTTGAGGCTATCTCCCAGGAAGCCTACACTGTGCAATCCTAGAATCAACCAGACTGACTATCACCTACAACAATGCAGAAGTTTCTCAGCAAGCCATCTCAATCAGCACTACCCGCATGAAAATCAACCAAGCCTCTAGCTAGTTAACCAGAGGGTTTGACCGGGCAGTGGCCCCGGCCCTCACTCCTCCAAAATATTGTGCAGAAGCTGCCAAGAATGCCTGCTTCTGCTAACTGAAGAAATTGCATAGACATGCCTGACAAACACCTGTTGCATGTTGCTGCACTACCTTAAAAAATTGCGCAGTTTTCTTAGCTAGTCACCCCGATAGCTAGCCTGCTTCTCTACTTGAAAACTGTGCAGTTTTCATAAGTAGTCACCCAGCTTCCTAGCATACTTCTCAGCTCAGAAATTGCGTAGGGATGTCCAGCAGCCCAGTCTCCTAGATCTACACAGTTTTTCCAGCAGCACTCCCGTAGCACTCTGGCAGCACCCCAAAAAAATTGTGCAATTTTTCCAAGCAACCTCTTGTAGCTCGCAGTCAACTCCCTGGAAAAATTGCGCAGTTTGTGGTGCCAGTGCCCCTTTGCTGCCTGCACTGTCTCCCTGGAAAAATTGCGCAAATATACCTTCCAGCCGAGCCAAATCCCACGGACAGTCACTGCAGATCTGGATTGTCCATCTTAGTCTCCTAGTGACCTCTGCTCAATTTTCATCGGTAGTGCCTGAAGCCAGCAACCCAACTTGAAATATCCCTTGCTCAGTTTCAGAGCCTTATCCTCTGTCCAAGTAACCTTCATCTAAAACGGAACGACAATGCATCATGGTAGACTAGGATATTTCTAGATTTCATGTTGTCTCATCATGAGTGACTGCAGATACAGCGACATGGATGAGACACGACGTGACGACGAATGAGATGAACAAGGTGAGCATGTGAGGAGATTTTTTTGCAAACGGATGAACAAGGAATGCATGAGAGGAGATTGTTTCGTGAATGTATGAATGAGGAAAGCATGCTAGGATATTTGTTTGCGAATAAATGAACACATGAAACATGCGAAAGTACAAGCAAAGGAGTGACGTGCACATGGAAAATCAAGGGAACACAAAGACCGTCGAAGACTCCACACACCTTTCCATGTGGAGGTGAAGCTATGAGACACCAAGAGTACATCCATCACTTGCAAGCATTGCAGCTCGACATGCATGCAACTAGAAACATGAACATACCAGCTCTGTCATGTCGAGTCATGTCACGAGTCATCTCGGCCACATCACTACTATGGGCCACACTGTTGTAATCAATGTAATCTAACTTGGAAGTCCAAGAGACCCACATGTAAATCTGAAGAGTCATGTAAGTCAAACAGTCATGAGGGAAGTCGAACAGTCACAAGGGCTAGTTTTACCCTTTGTTATAAATACCCCTCATTTGTAGATGCAACAGACTTTTCACCTTAGCTCCTCCCACATAGCATTGAGAGTCTGTAATATATTATTTGAGGAGTGAGAAATGGTGTTAGAAGATTATATATTACAGAGCAACGGAACACATAAAATATTGTGGAAATATAAACACATAAAATGCATAAAACAAGAGAGACACAGATATACGTGGTTCACCTAGTTTGGGCTACATCCACGGAGAAACAACTAGTCCTTCAATTTATATTATCCAGCAAACTGAAGAGATACAACCTACAGTATATCTGCTATAATTCCCTCTTTGCTCTCAATCTCGTCTCTCTTCCTCGCTCAGAATACAGATCTACATAGACGCAATACAATTCCCTCATATATAGCGAGGGGTTGCCTTCTAGGGCAAAAAACCCTAAATTAAACATAACTTCTACCGTCAGATCTCTACCTAATGAAAAACCCAGATTGACTACGAAATTACAACATTTTACAAGGCAATTTTACATCTATTCTTAGCTTCGAGGGCGCTGCCCCCAATCCCCCGGCTAGGGGGGGGCTCCCAAAAGGTTGTAGCTACCCCCCTGGACCCCCCTTGCAGCGAATATTTCACGGGCGATGTTTCCACCCCATTTGAAATTTGGGTCCAATGTACTGATACCTTTGAATATAGAAGATAATCATGCTCCACACCCAACAATCTCCCACTTGGAGACTGATTATAACAACTCCACCACTGCTTCATTTGCTGGATAATGGCTCCACTTTGGACCTGGTTGTTTCTCATCTTCTTCATCATACTTGAAGACCAATTGAAACTGAGCAGATTCTCAGTTTCTTCCTGGTTACAACTTTTGTTAACATATCTGCAGGATTCTGGCTTGTGTGTATCTTTTCCAGCTTCAACTGTCCATCTTCCAATGTTGACTGTATGAAATGGTACTTGAGTTGTATATGTTTAGTCTTTGAATGAAATGCAGAGTGTTTTGCAAGATGTATGGCACTCTGGCTATCATTGTATAACCTACCCAACTCCTGCTTCTTACCCAATTCATCCAGAAACCTTTGTAACCAAATCATTTCTTTACTAGCCTCTGTAGCAGCAACATAATCTGCTTCTGTTTTTGAGAGTGCAACAACACTTTGTAGTTTTGAGACCCATCTGACAGTTGTTCCACCTACAGTAAACACATACCCTGTTGTGATCCTCCTGTTATCTCTATCACCCGCCATATCTACATCAACATATCCCTGTAGAGCAATGTTTGAACCACCAAAGCATAATGCTTGATTTGTGGTACCTTTCAAATACCTAAGAATCCACTTCACTGCCATCCAATGTTCTTTTCTTGGATTGTTCATTTACTTGCTTACAACTCCCACTCCATGTGCAATATCAGGCCTTGTGTAGACCATTGCATACATTAAGCTTCCAACTGCTGATGCATATGGAACTTTAGACATATGAGCCATTTCTTCCTGAGTCTTGGACACTCCTCCTTACTTAATTTGAAATGGCTAGCCAAAGGTATACTAACTGGTTTTTCATTCTGCATATTAAACCTTTTTAACACCTTTTCTATGTACTCACTTTGAGATAATGTTAATTTGTGATTCTTCCTGTCTCTAGTTACTCTCATACCAAGGATTTGTTTTGCAGCACCCAAATCCCTCATTGCAAATGAGTTTTCCAATTTTCTTTTGAGAACATTTATTTCCTGCATGTTAGAACTTGCAACAAGCATATCATCTACATACAATAACAATATAATATAGCTGCCATCATTTTGCCTTTTGAGATAAACACAATGATCAGAGTGACGTCTGGTATAACCTTGTTTAGACATAAACCTGTCAAATTTTAGATACGACTTCCTTGGAGCTTGTTTTAAGCCATACAAGCTCTTCTTCAACTTGCACACTAGTTTCTCCTTCCCTTTTACCTCGTATCCTTGTGGCTGCTACATATATATCTCTTCCTCCAAATCCCCACGGAGAAAGGTTGTCTTTACATCTAACTGCTCAAGATGAAAATCTTCAACTGCTACTAGACTTAAAATAGTTCTGATTGAATTCATTTTAATAACAGGAGAAAATATCTCATCAAAATCTTCATCCTTTTTCTGTTCAAACCCTTTCACCACAAGTCTAGCTTTATACCTTTTTTTACCTCCATCTTCTTCCTTCAACTTGTAAACCCATTTATTCTGCAATGTTGTTTTACCTGCAGGCAACCTGACTAAGTCCCAAGTTTGGTTATGTGCTAAGGATTCATCTCTTCTTTCATGGTTTGCTCCCACTTCTTCCTGGTTTCTACCTTTACTGCTTCTTCATAACATTCTAGTTCACCAGAATCAATCAACAATACATAATATAATGAAGGAGAGTATCGTTCAGGGGTCTACTTATCCTGGTAGATCTTCTAACACCACCTTGAGGTGTTTGAGGTGCTTTTTTCTATTGTGGTTGTTTTTCTGGATGTTGTTTATTATGATTTTCAAGCACCATCACTTTTTCTGTGATCTCGTCAAGCACTGTGTATTCTCTGTTTTCTTTTTCCTGTTTCTTTTCTTGTAGCTGATCCTTATACAAAACCTTTTCATTGAATATGACATCTTTGCTCCTAATGATTTTGTGTTTTTCATAATCATAAAAGTGATAACCAAAATCATTAACACCATATCCAATAAAGGTACATTTCTTTGATTTTGCCTCAAGCTTTGTTCTATTTTTTTTATTAATGTGGACAAAGGCTTCACAACCAAAAGTCTTCAAAAAAGAGTAGTTTACCATTTTACCTGTCCATGCCTCCTCTGGAATATCACCATCCAAGGAACTTGAAGGCCCCCTATTTATTAGATAAACAATAGTATCTACAGTATCTGCCCAAAATTGTGAAGGCAATCTTGCATGCAAAGTCATGTACCTTGCACGCTCCATGATTGTCTTGTTCGTCCTTTCTAATACACCAATTCCTTATGGTGTTCTTCGAACTGTCTTCTCTCTACGAATTCCATTCTCAGAACAATACCTATCAAACTCTTTGCTGCAATATTCAACTCCCTTGTCCGATTTGAGACACTTCAACCATTTTCCTGTTTCATTTTCAACCAAAGCTTTCCATTTCTTGAAAGTATCAAAGACATCAGATTTATTTCGAATACAATAAATCCATTTTTTTCTGGTTGCATCATCAATAAAAGTAACATAATAACAAGATCCACCAAGAGATGATACCTGATAAGGTCCCCATACATCTGTATGCACAAGCTCTAATTTTTCACTCTTCTTTTCTTTCCCAACTCTCAGGTCTGACTCTCTTCTATTTTCCATAAACATAATTCTCATATAATTTTAAATCAACATGCTTCAAACCTAGAAAAAAATTTCTTGAGTGAAGAATCTGCATCCCCTTCTCACTCATGTGCCCGAGCCTATGACGCCACAATGTCATATCTTCTCCTATAGAGGTTAAAGCATTAATAAAATTAGAAATACCATTGTATAAACGCAATGTACCAACCTTTTCTCCTCTCTCTATTACCAGGGATCCTTTTGTGACCTTCTAGGTTTTATCTGTAAAAGTATTCACACAGCCTTCGCCTCCCAACTGCCCTATTGAAATCAGATTTTTCTTCAAATCTGGGACATGCCTTACCTCCTTTAATAGCCATTGATTTTGATTATTTTGTTTTATGAAAACTGCATCCATTCCAACGATTTTACAGGGTTTATCATCACCCAATCGAACCTGTCCAAAATCCCCTTGAACATAATCATGAAAATGTTTCCTATCACGTGTGGCATGGAATGAGGCCCCTGAATCTACCACCCAGGCATCAATAATATTTTCTAAAGAAAGAATCAAAACATCTTGCAACACATCACCTGTCACATTCGCTTCATGATTGTTTTCTTGCTGCGCCTCTCCTTCTTTTCCCTTCTGAGACTTGCAACCTCCCTTCAGGTGTCCTTTCTTCCCACATTTCCAGCACACTATCCTCGATTTGGACTTGGATCTACCTTTTCTTGACTTACTTCGATATCCTAGGCTCTTTTCTCTTTCCATTTTTCTTCCCCTAGTCTCTGCAATCAAATCATTACCTGATGTCTCACCGGAGCTTTTCCATCACATTTCCTTGCTAAGGATTGCACCGACAACATAATCAAACTTTAAAGTACTAGATCCAGAGATAGAGTTACTAATGGCCATAACTAAACCATTCCAACTTTCTAGCAATGAGCATAGAAATAAAGGAGCCCTAACTTCATCATCAAAAGTTACCCCTACAGAACTTAACTGACTGGTAACTGTATTAAATTCATTTAAATGGTCAGCAACAGATCCACCTTCTGACATCTTCATATTAAATAAACGCTTCATAAGAAATACCTTATTTGAGGCCGAGGATTTTTCATATAGTTTGGCCAATGTCAATATTAAACCCTCTGTTGTTGTTTCCTTTGAAATATTAAATGGTACCGACGCCGCTAAGCACAGTCGTATTGTTCCAAGTGCCTTTCTGCCAAGAATATCCCATTCTATGTCTGTCATACTCGTCGAATTCTTTGTCTTTCCGCTTAATGGTTGGTATAGATCTCTTTGATACAGATAATCTTCCATTTGCATCTTCCAAAGTTGGTAGTTTTGGCAGTTGAATTTTTCGACCCTAAACCTACCATCTTCCGCCATTGCTCCCACTCGAACCAAGAACCCTTCTCTCCTTCGAGTTTTTCAGCCGAATAGACCTTCAGCTTTGATACCAATTGTTAGAAAATTATATATTACAGAGAAATGGAACACATCAAATATTGCAGAAATAAAAACACAGAAAACGCATAAACCAAGAGAGACACAGATATACATGGTTCACCCAGTTTGGGCTACGTCCACAAAGAAACAGCCAGTCCTTCGATTTATACTATCCAGCAAACTGAAGAGATACAACCTATAGCATATCCGTTGTAATTCCCTCTTCGCTCTCAATCTCCTCTCTTTTCCTCACTCAGAATATAGATCTACATAGACACAATACAATTCCCTCATATATAGCGAGGGGTTTTCTTCTAGGGAAAAAAACCCTAAATTAAACATAACTTCTATCGTTAGATCTCCGCTTAATGAACGACGTAGATTGACTATGAAATTACAAAATTTTAAAGGACATCTTAAACCTATTCTTAGCTTCAGGGGCACTGCCCCCAATCCCCTCTCCAGGGGGGGACTCCCAAAAGGTCACAGTCGCCCCCCCGGACCCCCCCTGTAGTGAATATTTTATGGGCGGTGTTTTCACCCCATTTTGAATTGGGGTCCAATGCAGTGATTCCTTTGAATAAAGAATATAATCAGGCTCCACACCGAACAAATGGCTCCAATGCCCTAATATTGGGGTTAGTGATGTAATGGTGCACCAATGTGTCTTAAAACTTTCGCTTAATTCAGAAGCCTGTTAACAGGCCATCACGTTATCACACATGTATTGTAATTTTTTGTAAGACTAATCTTTGAACACTTGTAATGCATGTTTCTTTAACTTGTATTAAGACAATTGAATTGTTTCAGTTGTTTTAGTACATATGTTGTTGGAAATGTGTTGTATTAGTTGTTAACGCTATCTCATCTGTGTGGGCTATCTTACCAGACACTCGACAGATTCATTCGTGTCAACTTGTTATAACTCCCGTCGCACTAGTGTGGACTATTCAGTTGTGTGTTGTATGTGATATATGTTCACCTTGTGTTTGTGACTTCCACATCCGTGTGGACTACTCCGCCGGAAGTTGTGCATGTCTTGTTGTTTTGTGTGTATCTAGTCGAGTTGGGACTATTCCCTTTCAACCTGTGACTCACTTCCACCCTCTCCCTCTGCAATGAAAGAATTTTGACACAATTAACACCAAGCACTCACCAGGCATGCGAGCCTTGCTATTCGAAGACAAATAAGACCACTCTCACGTGCTGATAAGCAAGAGTTAAGGCATATCTTTAAGATTATGGTGACCAGGCCATTGTACCAGATTGGACTCCTACACCAAATGGTGTGAGGTCTAGTTGGGACTTCATATCGGGGAGATCCCTTGAATGTTGTCGGGTCCAGCACCATCAATATTTCTAGTGCTAGAAGGAGGTCCAAATGACAAGCTGAGTCCTCACAATCTGTTTTGAATCTTCGCACATCTATCATGGAGTTTTTTATATTTCACCCTCTAAAATGTCTGTCCAACGGACACATCTTTCATGTTGAGAGGGAGTTCTGGGATGACTTGTCAGAAATCACGTATGATGGTGAAGGCGAAATGGCCTAGCCTGAGAATTTAGATGACTTATGTTGGGATGGGATCCCTAGGGTCAAGTTTTGTTAGTAAAAGTCAAATTTTGTAATAGTTTTTGTAAAAGAATGTAAAGTCTCCACGAAATGAGGAAGTGGAGCGCGAAGCCAACTAAGAATCAAAGGGGCATTAGTCCCTTGTATGGGTAAGTGATAGGTTGGTTTTGAGACGCACCCATGGTCTACGCGCCATGGTATTGTAATGAAAAGGCTTTATATAGTTGAGTCTTAGCAAGTTTTGGGGGATAACATTTGATAGAGAATCATTGTAAGGGTAAGGTCCTAAGGTAGGAAAATTTTGTTTCCTGTACTTAGGCGAAAGGGGAAGGCTCCTGCAACTGAGTGTGCGGAGACCTTGGTAAGTCTGCAGCTGAGTGCGTGGGCAGCTGCAGCTGAGCGCGCAGGGCAGAAAGAGTCTATAATTGAATGCTAAATCTAATAAAGACCATTTTGGATCTAATCTATTGGATTTGTGCCTTTTTCCTTACTTCTATTCAAATTTATGCATTTTCTCTCAATGATTCGTTTTCTATGAATTAGACTGTATTTACTATGTGAAACTGTGGAATCTATAATATTTATGCATGATAAGGGTAATTAACTACCTTCACGAAGTATTAGATAGATATGTTGTAATTAATTGTTTATAAAAGTGTAGATCTATGCGAAGGTAGATCTAGGGATACAATTTATTGTGTGAGAGTAGTAAATTTGTACCTTTTTTGTAAGTTAAGTACGATCGTGTAATTATGCGAAGATCTAAAGGTCATTTCAATAGATTTACAGTAGTTGACAGTCAGAAGGAATAAATATGCCTGAAGGTAGATCTGAGCTATAGATCCCTGGGAAGACCATCACACAAGCCTCTAGATGCAGAAACCTGGTTCTAGCATCCCAAATACGGCTTCGGGTGAGACTGGAGCCTGCGCTACACAGGTTGTTGCCAAAAGGGCCAATAATTAGGGTTTTGTTGGTTGGCATGAATAACTTTGAACCAAGGTCAAGCTCCCTTAAGTGAAAAAATGGTTCCGTTCCTGAGACTGGGACCAATCTGAGGAATATGTGATGTCGAATAAGTGGTTCCCTAGGAAGAAATAAATTGAGAAGTGGCTCGATCGAAAGGAAAATGCATTTGCTTCTCAGGAGAACAGAAAATTGCGGTTATCTAAGGAGTAGTGGTTGAGTAGATACCTATGCTCAGACGAAACCAATTTTTTTTCTTTCTATTTCTTCCCTAGCGAATTACATGAATGGCTATCTAGATTGGCAGACCGTCAGGGTACAAGGAGACTTGACAACCCTATTGTGTGGATTCCAGAGCTAGTGAGGTTCTTAGAAACTTAAGAAAAAAACATCGCATGGGAAATTGATCACTGGATTGATCAAGCATGCGGAGGATTTGTGATTGAGTTCACAATCAATACAATTGTCAGTTACAGTGAAGTAGAGTGCAGGCTCTTCAAGAGACCACGAGGTAAGTACTTGAAATCAATAAAAACTTGGATTAAAATGTTGTTATGTGAAAAACGGGTTATGCCATTACCTTGATGTTTGGAACTACATGAAGTGGAAATTCCTTCAGATGGAATGAATAATTAGGCTCTGAGTATAGTCTGTTGATTGGATCCCCTTCGAGCGATGATGAAGGGACAATCCTAAGTACACCCCATAGTGCGATACAATTGATTAGGCAGGGTATCCCGTGAATACCTCATCCATCCAATCCACCTCTACCTCCACCTCCACTGCATACAACTACACCTTCATCTCCACCTCCATCTCCACCTCCACCATTCAACATGGTGAACTCAATGAAGATGTCGATTTTTAAAGGGGCAGGGAGCCAAGACCCCGAACAGTTCTGGTTCATTACAGGTGCTGTGTGGACATGACAACATATTATTGATGATAACATCAAGAAAGAATAACTGGTCATGGCCTTACAGGACTGAGGATTAACATGGTACATCAAGTAATGCATTGATAACCCCAACGTGACATTGGCAGAAACCCAGCAGGAACTGAATAAAGAGTTTAGAGACCCTAAGTTAGAGGCGTAGTTGGTAACTAGGTTCAAAGAAATTTGGAAAAATGTAAATGAGTCATCCTGGGATTTTGATCAGAGGTTGAAATGCCTGATCAGGTAGGCCAATATGGTGATTTCAGTTTCTGAGCATCGGGACTGGTATATCGTGTCGCTCTTACCACACTTAAGATTTTTGCTGTCACAACAAAAGATAGCAACCTAAGCAGAGGCAGTAGCGAGCATGATAAGGTTGGAAGGCTCACTAATATAGGATACAAACATTGAAGTACAACAGATCCAATCACAGTTGAAAAGCCTGCAGTTGGAGTTGTAGAGCCTAAAGAAAGAAAAGGAGGCCCAGCTTGAGGTTCGTGTGAACGTTTTTTGCTTGAAATGCAAGGGCCATCGTCACGATAAGGACCATTGTCTGGTTTATCAAAATTACCTTTTGGGTGGGGCCCTTTCCCTCCGAAGCTAGAAAATACCGATGGGATGATCATAGGAGCTGCACCATGGTGCACTGTTTACCAAATTACTGGACAACATGCAACAGATAATTTCCATTTACTACAGAAGTTTGTACAGACCCCCCAGTAGTTGTTTTGAAACTTTTGCAAGTCTGCAGGTCATGATGAATGTCATTGTCGAAGTTATGAACTAATGATGGATAGTACCCCTACCTACAGAATGCAGTCAAAAAATCGACCTCAAGTGAAGGGCGTAGGTGCATTGCGCGAAGGATTCCAAGGTCGTGGAAGAGGAAGAGGAGGAGGGTCTAGCAGGGACCGTGGCCATATTATTTGCTATAACTGTGGCAAAGCAGGACACTCTGCGTGAGACTGCCAAAACCCCACACATCAATCATGTCAATACTACAAACAGTTCAACCATGTGATAGAAGATTTCCCGATCCTTATAAAAAACATGTATAAAAGAATACACAGACCCAATAGCCAATGCAAAACATCTAGATGATGAGGGAAGAGCCTCACGAAGAAGATCATAGTGTAAATATCATGACAAGAAGCGATATGGCCACAGGAGAAGACAAGGGAAAGAAGCTTGAGGCTGAAGGTTGGGTGCATAAGGCTGCCGAGAAAGAAGTAGACTTTGATGTTAATAAATCTAAAGAGAAATTCATGGAAGCAAGGAAGAGATTCATTGAGGCCTCCACCTTAGGAAGTCAGGAGAAACTGTCAGAAACTGATATGACACAGGAGGTAGATCCTTCGCTGTTATCCACTTTTCTAAAGACCTGTATGAAGTTGTTGTGTCATAAGAATGCAGTAGAAGGACTCCAAGAGCTAATAGACAACTATGGGAGTAAGATTAAGCTTCCTTCAAAACAACGCGCTGTGAGGAAGCTAGGTAAGCATAATAATTGGATAGGGCGCCAGGTGAGTTTGACCGCGCAGATAGGAGAGCATGAAAACGACTAGGTAATATTCGATTTGGAGTTAGATGCAAATGTGATGCCTAAAAAAATGTGGGAAATGATGGGGAGACCTGCACTACAATGGTCCCCTATACATCTATGCATGGCCATTTACTAGAATATTATTTCGCTGGGGCACTTATATGGTGTGATGGTAGATATTGAAGGAGGAAGATCTTCGGCGGATTTTAAAGCAATAGAGATAGTAGATGATATCAATCCATATCCTATGATAATAGGAATTGATTGGGCTTTTGACGTGGATGCTGTAATCAACTTGAAGAAGTGGAAGATGAATTTTGAAAGGAAGGCGCTCAGGGTTATCGTACCGTTAGACCCTGCAGAAGGAGCACACTATACTGAACCTATTCGTGACTTTATGGAGGATGATGATGATTGTTAGAAAATTATATATTACATAGCAATGGAACACATGAAATATACTGCAGAAATATAAACATAAAAAACACATAAAACAAGAGAGACACAGATATACGTGTTTCAGCAAATTTGGGCTACGTCCACAGAGAAACAGGCAGTCCTTCATTTTATAGTATCTAGCAAACTGAAGAGATACAATCTACAACAGATCCACTGTAATTCCCTCTTCACTTTCACACATTCTCCTCTCTCTTTCTCACTCAAAATACATATCTACATAGATGCAATAAAATTCCCTCATATATATTGAGGGGTTTCCTTCTAGGGAGAAAAACCTTAAATTTTACATAACTTCTACCGTCAAATCTCCGCCTAATGAATGGCCTAGATTGACTACGAAATTAAAACATTTTACAAGGCAATTTTACATCTATTTTTAGCTTCGGGGGCACTGCCCCCGATCCCCCACCAGGGGGGGGGGGGCTCCAAATAATCATCGTCACCCCCCCTGGCCCCCCTTGGTGGCATACATTTACGAGCGGCATTGTCACCACATTACGAATTGGGGTCCAATGTGGTGATACCTCTGAATAAAGAAGATAATTAGGCTCCACACCCAACAATCTCCCACTTGGAGACAGATTATATCAACTCCACAGCTCCTTCATTTGCTAGACAATGACTCCACTTTGGACCTGGGTATTTCTCATCTTCTTCATCATACTTGAAGACCAATTTAAACTGAGAAAAATCTCAGTTTCTCCCTGGTTACAACTTTTGTTAACATATCCGCAGGATTCTGGCTAATGTGTATCTTTTTTAGCTTGAATTGTCCATCTTCCAACACTGACCGTATGAAATGGTACTTGAGCTGCATATGTTTAGCCTTGGAATGAAATGCAGAGTTCTTTACAAGATGTATGGCACTCTGGATGTCACTATATAACTTGCCCATCTCCTGCTTCTTACCGAATTCATCTAGAAACCTTTGTAACCAAATCATTTCTTTATTAGCCTCTGTAGAAACAACATACTTTTCTTCCGTTTTTGAGAGTGCAACAACACTTTGTAGTTTTGAAACCCAACTGATAGCTGTTCCACCTATAGTAAACACATACCCTATTGTGCTCCTCCTGTTATCTCTATTACCCGCCATATCTGCATCAACATATCCTTGTAGAGCAATGTTTGAATCACCAAAGCATAATGCTTGATTTATGGTACCTCTCAAATACCTGAGAATCCACTTCACTGCCATCTGATGTTCTCTTCCTGGATTGTTCATGTACTTGCTTACAACTCCCACTGCATGTGCAATATCAGGCCTTGTGCAGACCATTGCATACATTAAGCTTCCAACTGCTGATGCATATGGAACTTTAGACATATGAGCCATTTTCTTCCTGAGTCTTGGGACACTCCTCCTTACTTAATTTGAAATTTCTAGCCAAAGGTATACTAACTGGTTTTGCATTCTGCATATTAAACCTTTTAAACACCTTTCTATGTACTCACTTTGAGATAATGTTATTTGCGATTCTTCCTTCTCTAGTATTTCATACCAAGGATTGTTTTGAGCACCCAAAATCCTTCATTGCAAATGAGTTTTCCAATTTTCTTTTGAGAACATTTATTTCCTGCATGTTAGAACCTGCAACAAGCATGTATCTACATACAATAAACAATATAATATAGCTGCCATCATTTTGCCTTTTGAGATAAACACAATGATCAGAGTGACATCTAGTATAACCTTGTTCAGACATAAACCTGTCAAATTTTAGATACGACTTCCTTGGAGCCTGATTTTAAGCCATACAAGCTCTTCTTCAACCTTCACACTAGTTTCTCCTTCCCTTTTACCTCATATCCTTGTGGTTGCTGCATATATATCTCTTCCTCCAAATCCCCATGGAGAAAGGTTGTCTTTACATCTAAGTGCTCAAGATGAAAATCTGCAACTACTACTAGACTTAAAATAGTTATGAGTGAAGTCATTTTAACAATAGGAGAAAATATCTCATCAAAGTATATACCCTTTTTCTGTATGAACCCCTTCACCACAAGTCTAGTTTTATGCCTCTTTCTACCTCCATCTTCTTCCTTCAACCTATAAACCCATTTATTCTGCAATGCTATTTTACCTACAGGCAACCTGAATAAGTCCCATGTCTTGTTATGTGCTAAGGCATCCATCTCTTCTTTCATGGATTGCTCCCACTTCGTCTTGGTTTCTACCTGCATTTCTTCTTCATAACATTCTAGTTCAGCAGAATCAGTCAACAATACATAATATAATGAAGGAGAGTATCGTTCAGGGGGTCTACTTATCCTAGTAGATATTCTAACACTACTTTGAAGTGTTTTAGGTGTTTTTTGCTGTTGTGGTTGTTGTTGTTGTTCTAGCTATTGATCATTATGATTTTCAGGCACCTTCACTTTTTTTTTGATCTCATCAAGCACTGTGTATTCTCTATTTTCTTTTTCCTATTTCTTTTCCTACATCTAATCCTTATACAAAACCTTTTAATTGAATATGATATCTCTGCTCCTAATGATTTTGTGTTTTTCATAATCATAAAAGTGATAACCAAAACCATTAACACCATATCCAATAAAGGTACATTTATTTGATTTTTCCTCAAGATTTTTTCTATTTTCTTTATTAATGTGGACAAAGGCTTCACAATCAAAAGTATTTAAAAATGAGTAGTTTACCTTTTTAAATGTCCATGCCTCCTCTGGAATACCACCATCCAAGGAACTCGAAGGGCATCTGTTTATTAGATAAAAAACAGTATCTACAACATGTGCCCAAAATTATAAAGGCAATCCTACATGCAATCTCATGCACCTTGCGCACTCCATGATTGTCATGTTCATGCTTTTTGACACACCATTTTCTTGTGGTGTTCCTGGAACTGTCTTATCTCTACGAATTCCATCCATTGAACATTATCTATCAAACTCTTTGCTGCAATATTCTCCTCCATTGTGTAACCTAAGACACTTCAACCTTTTTCTTGTCTCATTTTCAACCAAAGCTTTCCATTTCTTGAAATTATCAAATACATCACATTAATTCGAATACAATAATCTAGGTTTTGTTGGTTGCATCATCAATAAAAGTAACATAATAAAGAGAGCCACCGAGAGATGATATCTGAGCAGGTCCCCATACATCTGTATGCATGAGATCTAATTTTTCACTCTTCTTTTCTTTCCCACCTCTGAGGAATCTGACTCTCTTCTTTTTTCCATTAACACAATTCTCACAGAATTTTAAATCAACATGCTTCAAAACTCGCAACACATTTCTTGAGTTAAGAATCTGCATCCCCTTCTCACTCATGTGCCTGAGCCTATGATGCCATAATGTCGTATCTTCTGATGTAGAGGTTAAAGCATTAACAAAGTTAGAAATACCATTGCATAAATACAATGTACCAACCTTTTCTCCTTTTGCTATTACCAGGTATCCTTTAGAGACCTTCTAGGTTTTATCCGTAAAAGTAGTTACACAACCTTCACCTCCCAACTGCCCTGTTGAAATTGGATTTTTCTTCGGATCTGGAACATGTCTTACCTCCTTCAATATCCATTGATTTCCATTCTGCTATTTTATGAAAATTGTACCCATTCCAATGACTTTATAGGGTTTATTATCACCCAATCAAACCTTTCAAAAATCTCCTTGAACATAATCATGAAAATGTTTCCTATCAGGTGTGGCATGGAATGAGGCCCCTAAATATACCACCTAGACATCAATACTATTTTCTAATGAAAGAATAAAAGCATCTTGCAACACATCACTTGTCACATTCACTTCATGATTGTTTTCTTACTGTGTGTCTCCTTCTTTTCCCTTCCAAGACTTGTAGTCTTTCTTGAGGTGTCCTTTCTTCCCACATTTCCAGCACACTATTCCCGATATAGTCTTGGATATGCCTTTCTTTGACTAACTACGATATCCTAGGCTCTTTCCTCATTCCATTTTTCTTCCCTTAAAGTATTTGTGGTCAAAGCATTACCTGATGTCTCACCAGAGATTTTACGTCGCATTTCCTCGCTAAGGATTTCACCGACAACATCATCAAACTTTAAAGTACTAGATCCAGAGATAGAGTTACTAATGGATATAACTAAAGCATTCCAACTTTCTGGAAATAAGCACAAAAATAACAGAGCCCTAACTTCATCATCAAAAGTTACCCCTTTGGAACTTAACTGATCAGTAACTATATTAAATTCATTTAAATGATTAGCAATAGATCCACCTTCTGTCATCTTCATATTAAATAAACGCTTCATAAGAAATACGTTCTTTGAGGCCAAGGGTGTTTCATATAGTTTGGCCAATGTCAAAATTAAACCCTCTGTTGTCATTTCCTTTGAAATATTAAAGGCTATCAATGCCACTGGCCACAACCGTATTTTTCCAAGTGCCTTTCTGTCAATAATATTCCAGTCTATGTCTGTCATACTTATCGGCTTCTTTGTATTTCCGCTTAATGGTAGGTATAAATCTTTTGACACAGATAATCTTCCATCTGCATCTTCCACAGCTGGTAGTTTTGGCTGTTAAAGTTTTTGTCCCTAAACCTACCATCTTCCGCAATTGTTCTCACTCGAGCCAGGAACCCTTCTCTCCCACGAGTTTATCATCCAAATAGACCTTCAGCTCTGATACCACTTTTTAGAAAATTATATATTACAAAGCAATGGAACACAAAATATATTGCAGAAATATAAACATAGAAAATGAGTAAAAGAAGAGAGACACAGATATATGTCGTTCACCCAATTTGGGCTATGTCCATGGAGAAAGAGGAAATCCTTCCTTTTATATTATGCATCAAACTGAAGAGGTACATCCTACAACAAATCCATTGTAATTCCCTCTTCTCTTTGACACAATCTCCTCTCTCTTTCTCACTCAGAATACATCTCTACATAGACGCAATACAATTCCCTCATATATAGCGAGGGATTGCCTTCTAGGGAAAAAAGCCCTAAAATTTACATAACTTCTACCATGAGATCTCTGTCTAATGAACGACCCAGATTGAATACAAAATTAAAACATTTTACAAGGCAATTTTACATCTATTTTTATCTTCGGGGGTGTTGTCTCCAATCCTCCAGCAGGGGGGGGGGTCCAAATAATCGTCGTCGCCCCCCCTGGACCCCCCTGGCAGTGCACATTTACGAGCAACGTTTCTACCACATTACGAACTGGTGTCCAATGCGGCGATACCTATTAATAAAGAAGATAATCAAGCCCCACACCCAACACTGATCTAGATCAGATATACAAAATCGTAGCATGAGACGAAGATTGGATAAATCCTACGGATGATGGACGAATTACATTGGATAGGGATAGTTCATGTACCTTAGACTCGGATGAAGAGCGTGAGCACTAGCATAATCAGTTGAACGAAGTATCTATGCTCAGGTGCAATATGATGACCAAATCACCGTGGTGTGTCTCAACTGAGGTAAGAAAGCTTCCACATTATGATGGTTTTACTGAATGATCTATTTTTGGATGAATTTGAAAGGGAAGTGTCTGAAGAACATTGCTTCCAAGTGCTTGAATTGGTACTGAGTGCTACACCTACCCGTTAGTGGGGTATGCACAAGGAGAACTTCACTGGTTGGAAGGAATATAGAAGGGGTATGAGATTAAGGTTTGGATATTCTAATACTAGGATTATTGAGAAGTAAAGTTGGAAGGATGATCCTCACGAGCATTTTGCATGGTGGACTAGAGCTTGGGGAACAAAGCCACAACCAAAATGGGTGCACATCTTGTGTCATACCTTAGATACAATCCCAATGAACTGGTATTTGGAAACAAAGCTTCACCATGGGACAATTGAATGGGAAATCTGAAGAGAATTTTTTTTACTGACTTTCATCTTTGAAGATGGGTTTGAATGCATGGATAAAGTGCTTCAGGAGATAAAACCCACTATCTTTAGGATGTTGAAGGAACCGGTAGAATGGACTCAGCCAGATTGGAGTACATAGTTGCACCATGTACTGGAATGTTATAATGTGACTACTGAGGAGGAAGAAGAAGATCCACGGAATATTAACATTCCAGAATCTGAGGGACAATGCGAAGTTGATGGACCTTAGACAGAGAACTCTAATGTAACAGAACCACAGAAAACTCAACAAGTAAATATTGGATTTGACACAGAGCCTAAGTTCGCAAAGATAGGAGACGATTGGGACAAAGATACAATTGATAAGGTGGCTGAAGTGTTGTGTGAATACCAGGATCTATTCCCAACAAAGTTCTCGGATCTGAAGGGTATCATGGGAGATCTAGACATAATGAAAATTACTTTGAAACCTCACGCGAAGCTCGTAAAGCATAGACCTTATTGGCTCAATCTGAAGTATAAAGAAAAGGTGCAAAAAGAGCTTGATAAGATGATGGAGGTCGGAATCATTGAGCCAGTAGAAGAATCCGATTGGCTGAGCCCCATGGTGGTTCAAGAGAATAAGCAGTAGGGAGAAATTAGGATATGTGTAGATCTGAGGAAGATGATCGATGCAAGTGGGCATGATCCGTTTCTGACACCATTTACAGATGAAGTATTAGATAATGTTGGAGGACAGGAGGCTTATTCATTCATTGATGGGTTCTTAGTACACCATCAAATAAAGATCGTACTAGAGGATCATAGCAAGGCAACCTTCACTACAGAATGGGGTTGCTTTTAGTACATAGTAATCCCATTCGAGTTGAAGAATACACGCACGATCTTCTCCAGGGTAGTAATCACGATATTTAAGGAGTTTATTCATAAATTCATGGAGGTTTGTTTTGATTACTGGACTATGTTCTGATTAGTGAAGCGCCATATTTCAAGTCTATGCCTCATGCTGGATAGATGTCGCAGGTACCAGATCGAGTTGAACTTGAAGAATTGTATATTTTGTGTGCCTTTTGGATTTTTTCTAGGCCATGTAGTATGCAAGCAGGGACTGATGGTGGAGCCTGCAAAGATCACAGTGATTGTGAATTTAGAAGCCCCCAAGAATGTTAATTAGTTGTGCGGAATGTTGGGCCACACAGGATACTATAGAAAGTTTATCAAATCTTATTCACAGATAATTTCACCGATGGAGAAAATCTTAAAGAAGGATGCGACTTTTTGTCGGGATGAGGACTGTCAACAAAGCTTGGATATGTTAAAGGACAAGATGGTGACTACACCCATCTTGGTATTTCCAAATTGAAAGAATGAGTTTCATTTCCACATAGATTCCTCATGTATTACGCTGGGTGTGGTATTGACCCAACTTGGTGAAGGTGATATTGATCACCCAATAACATTTTCCAAGGCCAAAAAGAATTACTTCACTACAAAGCACGAAGGGCTAGTGATGGTCTATGCGCTACAGAAGTTCTAACATTATTTGTTGGGCGCGTACTTCAAAATGTATACAAATCACTATGCTCTCAAGTACTTGGTCGATAAGTCTATGTTGGGGGGGGGGGGGGAATATGTAGGTGGTTGTTGTTGTTCCAGGAATATGATTTTGAAGTAATTATGAAGCCAAATGATTGAATGCGGGACCAGATCATCTATCTTGGATTGAGATAGGCGAAGAACCAACTGATTTGGATGAAGGATTTTTGGATGCGCAACTCTTTGTTTTTTGCATTTCGGATGATCATTTTGCAAATATAATTTAGTTTCTGTCTACTAGAACAACTTTGTAAGGGTATTCTACTCAACAGAAGAAGAAACTAGTGGTCCGTGTTGCTGATTTTTTTTAATAGTGGGACATTTGTATAAGATGGGAACAGATGAAATATTGCTCTGATATGTTATGGAGTTTGAGCACGCTAGTATCCTTGCCGAAGCACATGCAGACGTGGCAGCAGGACACTATGTAGGTAGACCAACCGTGTAGAATATTCTACGTGCAGGGTTATGGTGGCTGACAATGCATAAAGACGCTAAGGTATTTTGTAAAGCATGCGATGCTTGCCAAAGGAAGGTCAAGCCTTCACGAAGAGATGAACTTCCCTTAAACCCTTAGGTTTTGTTACAAGTATTCGACAAATGGACAGTTGACTTTATAGGTCTAATACGACCACCAGGAAGAAAGACATGCACATGATACATTATTACTACGACAGAGTAGTTGGCCAGATGGGCAGAAGTACAACCAGCGAAGGATTGTACTACTGCTACGAATGTGAAGTTCCTATTTGAATATGTCTTAATTTGGTTTGGGTGCCCTAAGATATTGATGAGTGATAGGTGTATGCATTTCCTAAACGAAACAACCAACGCAATGCAACCATCAGGGAACTTATGACTACCTTGGATAATGTCATAACAAGATGAAATTTTATCTTTGAACATGCAATGGAGCTATAGACCACTTTGCAGGAGGACTCAAATTTGCAGAGATTGGGTACAAAGGTCAGAAAGGCACAACAGAAAGTCGACGAGATCAGGGTGATTGCATGCACTTTGGCACCAATCTAGTGCTTCACGTGCTTACAAGAAATGAAGGTACTACAGGCACAGGTTAAGGAGCTGCAGCACAAGGAACAAGTTTTGAAGGTTTGACTTCATCCGTGGACAAAGGAAGTGAGCCAGGTTACTCTCGATACCCAAGAGAAGCTAAAAAAATTCCAACAGACATAGAGGGCCATGTGCCTCGTGATGGAGGGGCCGACTACAGAGAAGTCGGTTGAAGAAGTGTAGCAGGTTTCCGTGCAGAGCATAGCGGACCTTGAAGTCTTGAAGATGGAGTTTAGTGAACTCCGCCACAAAGTGGAGAATCCAGCTGAGTGACTTGAGGGCAAGTCACCATATTTGTGTTGGGGGCCTATTGGGATGGGATCCCTAAGGTCAAATTTTGTCAGTAAAAGTAATGTTTTGTAATAGATTTTGTAAAATATTGTAAAGTCTCCATGAAATGAGGAAGTGGAGCGTGAATCTTTGTAAGATTCAAAGGGGCATTAGTCCCTTGTATGGGTAAGTGATAGGTCAGTTTTGAGACTCACCCATGGTCTATGGGCCATGGTATTGTATTGCAAAGGCTATATTTAGTTGAGTCTTAGCGAGTCTTGGGGGATAACGCTTGATAGAGAATCATTGTAAGGGAAAGGTCCTAAGGTAGGAAAATTATGTTTCCCATACTTAGGCGAAAGGGGAAGTCTCCTACAGCTGAGTGTGCAGAGACCTTGGTAAGTCCGCAGCTGAGTGCATGGGCCCCTGTAGCTGAGGGCGCAGGGTGGAAAGAGTATGTAACTGAATGATAAATATAATAAATACTGTTTTGGATCAAATCTATTGCATCTGTGCCTTGTTCCTTACTTCTGTTTAAATTTATGCATCTTGGCTCAATGATCCGTTTTCTATGAATTAAAGTGTATTTATTGCGTGAACTGTGGAATATATAATATTTATGCATGATAAGGGTAATTAACTACCATCGTGAAGTACTATATAGATATTTTGTAATTAACTATTTGGAAAAGGAAAGATCTACGCGAAGGCGGATCTAGGGATATGATTTATTGTGTGAAAGTAGTAAATCTATACCTTTTATGCAAGTTAAGTACGATCATGTACCTACGTGAAGATCTAAAGATAATTTCAATAGAGTTGCAGTAGTTGACTATTGGAAGGAATAGATCTATGTGAAGGCAGATCTAAGCTATAGATCCTTGGGAATATCATCACACAGGCCTCTAGATGCAGAAACCTGGTTCTAGCATCCCCCAATACTGCTTCGGGTGAGACTGCAACCTGCGCTATGCAGGTTTTTGCCAAAATTTCTAGCATATAGGGTTTTTTTGGTTGGTACGAATGACTATAAACCTGGGTGAGGCCCCCTTAAGCCAACAAATGGTCTCTATGCCACTATTACCAGAAGAAATAGTTTTTGAAGGTGCGCTCTTAGCGCATATCCCAATGTTAAAGCTGGAGAATTGGGATCTAGCCGGTAGTGAGAGATTTCCTCATTTGGCCACCAATGAGTACATGACCAATATTTACTATGAAGAGATTGGGGTCACGAGGTTGGAACCGATGAAATGGGTCAAAGGCATCGAGCAGGCCGGATTGCTACATATGCTATGTGTGCCACACTTCCACCGATCAATTATCAATATTGTTTGTGTGCGCCAGTTGCTCGCATTGGTGCATGATGGGTGCTTGTGGTTAGGGTAACATATCCCCATAACAAATATGTTGATCCATCGAATTACAAAGTTGCCCTATAAATGGGTGGAACCCGCCAATGATTTTGGAGCCAAGAGAAAAGAGAAGAAGTTTGTGGATAGGATGAAAATTTAGTTTGGGCTAGTCAAGAAGTTGTGCGGTTACTCCATCCACTCAATTACAGACCAAGTAGTGCATTTTTCCACTCAGATTTTGGCCGGGAAGATCATGAGAAAATTTTGAGCGGACGAGGTTCCTGTGCTAGTAATTTCGTTGGCTGCATAGTGTGCAAAGGGGGTGTAGTACAAATGGATGTAGTACCTCTGCAAGGCGTTTTTAGAAAATTTCCGCTAAGCACAGGAGGAAAGAAAGGCATTTCACTATGCCTAGCTCCTCATGCTAATTGTACTAGTTGCATGGTGACTACCGGACGATAGTCAGTTCCCTCCACAAGATGAAGAATTACCGAAGGCAGCGAAGTTCGCTTCACTATGGGCAATAAAGAATCTGGAGAGGATCACAGAGTCAAATATATTCTGGATATTGGTCAAGATGGACCTCCACACAGTCATAAGTCAGACACTAAGGTTCTATTTAACCTTGCTTGAGCAGTTACGGGTATTCACGGAATTTAAGGATGACTTCCATAACGTATCTATCTGAGCGAGGCGAGACCTTCAGAAGATATGGCACAAGTTGCCATACTTAGTTATAGAAGCTGATGTGCAGGAAATTGTGGGACTATGGCCAACGGAGTGGCAGGAGCCCAAAGACCTTGGTGCGAGAACCAGTAAAGGAGGAGAGAACTCCTCAGTGCAGACAACAACTGAGAAGAAGAAGAAGGAAGATGAGCAAGTAGAAGCGTGTGAGAGGGTTAGTCAAAATAAGAAAGATGTTGCTGCTAAGGCAGCTGCGGAAAAAGAACGTGATGAGAAAGAGCGCACCGAAAAAGTGGACACAGTGGAGGTCGAAGCATCGGCTTCCCAGCATACTGAAGAACAAGAAAAGTACGAGCAGGAAGGAGGTGGGGGTGACACGAAGAGTACTCCTTTCAGGATGTCGGAGTGCCAAAAGAAGACAACTTCTGGACCCAAGAAGAAGTGAAAATCAGAAAAATAGGTGCATGCAGATCCAATGGTCCTCACTAAAGGGGACTTGGTTTAGATTAGGGACAAGATCCGAGATATAGAAACGGAACTGTGGCAAAAATTTGAGCAACAGTACATGTAGACACTAGGGAGTGTTAAGAAGGATCTAGACGATTTGAAGATTCAAACTGGAAGAATTCAGGCGAGCATTGGACAAGCGAGCTGGGTTCAAGTGAGTCTGTAGCAAGCGAGCATGAGCATCATGGAACCAGAACAGACTGTGGACCTCAAAGTCATTTCCTTGCCAAAAGGAACATTGCGTGCAGAGTAGGAGGAAGACAATGCCCAAATTGGAATGATTAAAGGAGTGGGTATGAATTTAGTCGCATTGCCACTTCAGGCCCTCAATGTGCTTCATCAGGGGGTCTCAGATGAGCTTTAGATCAAAGAAAAATGTGCACTATCGGTGATCAGTGAAGTTAAAATGAACAATGAACAGATCATTTCCGAGAAGGTTCAAGATCCTAAGGAAAAAGAAGAGCTCTCAACGTGAAGCTAGAGCCTAGAATTCATAATTACACAAGCATGTAACTTCGTACCAGAGCTACACATTCCAAAGGATGCGACCGCATCAACAAAGGTTCGAAAATTGGCCGTTGTAGTGCAACAGTCCAAAGAAGAGGTAGACTGAGTTACTTTTTATTTTAATATGAAGATATCGGAACTCCAATTGAAACTCCAACTGACTACTCTGCTAGAGGTCAGGGAGTAGCGGGACATAACCATCAAGGAAGATATGAATACCTTGGATAATGCCATAAGAAGTTGCAATTATATCTTTGAACATGTAATGGAGCTATAGACAACTTTACAGGAGGACTCAAATTTGTAGAGATTGGGTACAAAGCTCAGAGAGGCACAACACAAAGTCGACAAGATCAGGGCGACAATGCGCACTTTGGTTCCAATCTAGCGCTTCGGGCACTTATAGGAAATGAAGGTACTGCATGCACAGGTTGAGGAGCTTTAGCACAAGGAACAAGTTTTCAAGGCTTGGCTTCACCCATGGACAGATGAACCAAGCCAGGTTACTCTAGCTATCGAAGAGAAGCTGAAAACTTTCCAATAGACATAGAGGACCATGTGCCTTGCGATGGAGGGGCTAACTATAGAGAAGCTAATTGAAGAAGTGTAGTAGGTTGTCGTGTAGAGCATTGCAGACCTTGAAGTCTATATGGAGTTCAACTAACTCCACCACAAAGTGGAGAAACCACCTGAGTTACTTGAGGGTGAGTTACCATATTTGTGTTGGGGGGTTGTTGGGATGGGATCCCTAGGGTCAAATTTTGTCAATAAAAGTCAAGTTTTGTAATAGTTTTTGTAAAAGAATGTAAAGTCTCCATGAAATGAGGAAGTAGAGTGTGAAGCTAAGTAAGATTCAAAGGGGCATTAGTCCCTTGTATGCCATAGGTTAATTTTGATACTCACCCATGGTCCGTGGGCCATGGTATTGTAATGAAAAGGCAATATATAGTTGAGTCTCAGCGAGTATTGGGGGATAAATTGTGATAGAGAATCATTGTAAGGGCAAGGTGCTAAGGAAAGAAAAGTTGGTTTCCTATATTTAGGTGAAAGGGGAAGGCTCCTGCAGCTGAGTGCACGGAGATGTTGGTAAGTCCGCAGCTGAGTGCGCAGGCCCTTGCAGCTAAGGGCGCAAGGTGGAAAGAGTCTGTAACTGAATGGTAAATCTAATAAAGGCTATTTTGGATCGAATATATTGCATATGTGCCTTGTTACTTATGTTAAAATTTATGCATCTTCACTCAATGATTCGTTTTCTATGAATTAAAGTGTATTTACTATGCGAAACTATGGAATCTATAATATTTATGCATGATAAGGATAATTAACTAGCTTAACAAAGTATTAAATAGATCTATTGTAATTAACTTTTTGGAAAAGGGTAGATCTGCGCGAAGGCAAATCTAGGGATACAATTTATTGCGCGTAAGTAGTAAATATTTAGCTTGTATGCAAGTTCAGTACAATCATGTACCTATGCGAAGATCTGAAGGTCATTTCAATATAGTTGTAGTAGTTGACAGTCTGAAGGAATAGATCTATGCAAAGGTAAATCTAACCTATATATCGTCGGGAGGACCATCACACAAGCCTATGGATGCAGAAACCTGGTTGTAGCATCCCCCAATACTGCTTTGGGTGATACTGCAGCCTGTGCTATGCAGGTTGTTTCTGAAAGGGCCAACAGTTAGTGTTTTGTTGGTTGGTGCAAATAACTCTAAACTTGGATCAAGCCCCCTTAAGCCAACAACTTCCATGCACTCATGGAGAACATGGAAGGTTTTAATGAAACATAGGTCTAGTCGCTACTCGCACACACACTTCGCGACTACCCATTGCGATGGTGTAGCGTACTACCTCATAACTCTGTGTACTCATTCAAGCAGTTCAATGATCTAATTGAATCTATTTTTCACCATTGTGATCATGAAGCACTTGATAAAAAAATTGTTAAAACAACGGAAGTCCCCACATGAATCACCTATGGATTTTTCGTAGTGCTTCTATCTACTCGTGTTTGAAGCTCCAAAAAGTCAGACGAAATTCCAATATCTCATGGATAGATTTGAATATTTCCTCACCAAATCACTTTGTCCCAAGATGAAGGTAAAGTTCAAAGCCCGCTCAACATATTTCGGTGATTGAGCTATGCAATCACAAGCAGACACTGTCGCTGTCACAAGTGACTCTTCGCCTTCCCCTCATCAGATAGCTCCACCCCCGTAGAGTGATGTGGGAGAACATGCACACAAAATTGTTAAACTGTCACATCCTCCCACCCTCACTACTCTCAATTTTTGTGTAGATTTGGTCGGGAAGCCCATGGGTTGTCATACACACTTGTTACCTCAACCTCCATATTCACATTCTACTAATCCTTTGGATTGCACTGTCTTGTGTTCTTTCGTTCCGTACTCTACACCTATTGTGAACGAGGACCAAGAAATCGATGAAGTTTATGTTGCACAACCAACCTATGCTGTCATTACCAAAGAGTATGATTGTGAACCTGAGCATGAACCTGCGGTGAAAGATGACCTCCTTCTATCCGTGCCTCCTCCATTTTTCAATCACATCACTGATGATTATGTTATCTTTGATTTTCCTTGTGTAAATCCATCCACAAATGCATCTACTTATGATCATTCGCAAAACATGCCCGATGTTAGACCATCATCTGATAACGGAGAGGACAAATATTTTTTTGATGATCCACTTGATTTTTCATCTACTTTTTCTGGAAATGCAAAGGGTGAACATTCTTGCTTGTCATCTACCTATCTGTATGATTCATCAAATCATGAGGGTGTCGACAAACATCCTAAATTTTCTAATCATGGTTCTCATGATCTCTGTACTTCTTCATTTGATCACGATGTTGATTCACTCACTATTAATTTATCTAAGCCATTGATCTTCGATGATCTATTTATTGACAAAGTGGAAACCCCGCAGGCTATCGAGGCACTTTAGCTTGAGCTAATGGTTATGTGAGGCCCTCAGTGTCCAGAGGTTAGGTCCACTTTCGATAAAAAAAAAGAAAACCCAAGGCTCCTCATCACTCATATTTATGCACTAAAGATCAATCCAACACACAGATTTTTCTTCCTCCACTGGAATCACATGATCCCATTGCTTGCACACTAGAGGGATCATTCACAGAAAGCACACTTGTAAGGCGTAATTTGTCTCTTTGTCCCATGTTTTCTTGTCTGCCACAGTCTAGAGAGTGCATATGCTTAACATCTGCACGTAGTGTAGCATGACACCATGGTAAGTCCACAGAGTGCATGTCATGTGCTTTCACTTTTTTCTTTTCTGTAGATGCATTCAAAATTGGAGTGTGTTTGTCTTCATTTTTATATCTTTTATGTTTGTTGGTTCACTTGATTGTGCTTCTCGCGAACCATGCCTTCACCAACATGGGCCAAACAATGCACTGATGGCTGCATTGGAAATATCAATTCACGTGAGTAGGCCCATGCACTGTTTAACATAGTAATAGGAGTAGTGTTTTCTTTCTTGCTTGTCTTTGCTTTATGGTTTGCATGTTTGTTTGCTTGCTAACTTAGTTTGGTTTCTTTGCTTTCTTGTTGTCTTTTCGCTTTACTTTGCTATTTTTTCTTTGCTTTGTTATGTTTGATTAATATCATGCTATTTTTGGTTTTTCCAAAGAGTGATGCCCTCTATTGATTTTTGGCTTTTGAATGAGTATGTGGCTAAGATCCAAAGTGACTCTGCAGCACTTGGCCATTCTTACATCCATTTTCTCTGTGCTTGGTTAAACCTTTGGCCAATGAAGTCTTGATGGAAAATACGAGTCGTCTGCAAGGGAAGCTTTGGTCCAACCATTAACCTGTGTCCAAAATGGGAAACCCCATGCCCATACTCAACCTTCTACTCTGTTTGTTCAATCTCATCAAACTAGTAGAAACGGAGAAGGGGAAAATTTGAACGAGAAAACCTATGTCATAGGCCTTACATGCTTCTCTGAAGGAACAGGCTCTTCTGCTCTCAATAAGTCAGGATCTCTCTTCTACCCAAAAAATAAATAAGTGCCTATGCACAGTCCTCTTAAAAAAACAAAGGTGAAAGAAGATAAAGGATTCCTGCGTAGAGAGGTGAAGCATGCAACTTCACCGACGTACTGACCAGGCTCGCTAGCAGTGGAGAAATGTGTGTGTTCCTGCGTGACTCCACCAGGGTACTGTCCAAGCCTATTGGTAGTGGAGCAACACCAGAGATGAAAGCTTATACTCTGAAAATTTTTAACTCGCGAGCCAAACTACCCTTCCCGATTTCAAAACACTGTGATCAAGCTGAAAATTGTTGTGTTTGACTGAGTTGGTGAAAGGTGAACCATGTCTATCCATGGGGTAAGTGGGGGAGCCAAAATAAACCACACATTGATTAAATACTCCCTAAAAGACCAAGGCCCTGTGCTGTCAGTGGACCAACACATAGAAGCTCGAGTTCAACTAGTGCGTAGCCAGGTGTTGTAGTGGATGCAACACCCTCCAAAGTTTTGTCATGCATCCAATTTCAGAGCCTTCCTTGGGTTTTTCCATGATGTTTTCAAGCACTTACGCTCATCCTATGAGCTCATTTTGATTCTTTGCACCCTCCTCGCTTGACTGTTCAATGAACATCCTTTTACATGTCGGTCACTATGTCATGCTTGCAGCAATGTTTTGGTCATTCACAAAGTCTGCCTTCGTGTGTACAAGTTGTATTCTCTATGTAAAAATTCGTCGCACTCACACATGAAGTTGTATGCACCGTCATGCAAGCATCATCGCGGTCATTCAATGATCTATGAAAAGTGTCATGCTTGTCTCTCACACCATCGGTTGGTCAAACTGATTATATGTTGTCTTGATGGTTAGAGGTTTCATATCATCGGGTCATGTTGAGTGTGTGTTCTCAAGGTCATGTATGCATAAGTTCACTTGCTTACACACTTAGTCATTTTGCTGAAGTTTTGACAACCAGATCACCCTCCAACAGTTGGACCTTTGCGAAGCTGCAATGTGGAGTTTCAACCCTCAGTGATCATGTACTACTGCATATAATTGCACAGTGCTTGAGGCTACCTCCCAGGCATCCTGCACTGTGCAATCTTGGAATTGACCAGACTGTATGTCACCTAGAATAGTGCAGAATTTTCTTAGCAAGCCATCTCAATCTGTGTTTCCCACAAGAAAATCAACCAAGCCTCCAGTTGGTCAACTGGAGAGTTTGACTGGGCAGTGACCCTAGGCCTCACTCCTCCAAAAAATTTCATAGAAGCTTCCAAGAATGCTTGCTTCTCCTGACTGAAGAAATTGTGTAAACATGACTGAAAGGAACCCGTTGCATGGCACTACACTGCCCTAAAAAATTGCCCAGTTTTCTCAGCCAGTCACCCCGACATCCGACTTGCTGCTGAGCCTGAAAAATACATAGTTTTCATGAGTAGTCACCTAGCTGATAAGCATCCCTCTTAGCTTAGAAACTGCACAAGGATGTCCAGTAGGCAAGCCTCCTAGATCTGCGTAGTGTTTCCAGCAACACTCCCATAGCCCGCTACCAGCTCCCCAGAAAAATTGTGTAATTTTTCCAAGCAACCTCCTGCAGTCCCCTGCTAGCTCCCAAGAGAAATTGCGCAGTTTTTGATGCCAGTCCCCCTCTGCTTCCTGCACTGCCTCCCTGAAAAAATTGCGTAGATCTTCCCTCCAGTCGAGCCAGATCCCGCAGATAGTCACTGTCGATCTGGATTGTCCATCTCAATCTCCCAGTGACCTCTGCACAATTTTCACCAGTAGTGCCTAGAGCCTGCATCCCAACTTGAAATATGCCTTGCGCAGTTTCATAGCCTTGTCCCCTCTTCCGGTGACCTTCATTTGAAAGTGAATGACAATGCATCATGGTAGACTAGGAGATTTATGGACTTGATGTTGTCTCATCATGAGTGATTGGAGATACTTGTACATGGATGAGACATGATGCGACAACGAACGAGATGAACAAGGAGAGCATGCGAGGAGAATTGTTTGCGAATTGACAAGCTATGAATGCATGCGACGAGATTGTTTCGCGAAAGGACAAAAGAGGAATGCATGCGAGGAGATTTTTTCGTGAATAAATGAACACATGAGGCATGCAAAGTATAATAAAAGGAGCAATGTGCACATGCAACATCAAGCGAATACCAAGACCATCGAAGACTCCGCACACCTTGCCATGGGGAGGTGAATCTATGAGACACCAATAGCACATCCATCACTCAACAATACTATAGCTTGACATGCATGCCATTGACAGCATGAACATACCCGCTCTGTCATGTCGAGTCATGTCATGAGTCATCTCGGCCACATCACTACTGTGGGTCACACTGTTGTAATCAATGTAATGTAACGTGGAAGTCCAAGACACCCACATGTAAATCTGAAGAGTCATGTAAAGTTGAAGAGTCATGTAAGTCAAACAGTCATGAGGGAAGTCGAACAATCGCATGGGCCAATTTTACCCTTGGGTATAAATACCCCTCATTTGTACATGAAAAAAAATTTTCACCTTGGCTCCTCCCACATAGCATTGAGAGTGTGTAATATTTTCTTTGAGGAGTGAGCAGTGGCTCCAATGGCCGGCTATCATGGTTAGTGATGTAATGGTGTGCCAATGTGTCTTGGAACTTACGATTAATTTAGAAGCCTATTATCAGGCCAACACATTTTCACACATGTATTGTAATTGTTTGTAAGACTAATATTCGAACACTTGTAATGTATGTTGCTTTAACTTGTATTAAGACAGTTGAATTGTTTCAGTTGTTTTAGTACATATGTTGTTGGAAATGTGTTGTATCAATTGCTAATGTTGTTTTGACTGTGTGGGCTATCCCGCTGGACACTTGACCAATTCATTTGTGTAAACTTGTTATAATGCCCATCACACTCATGTGGACTATTCCATTGGGTGTTGTAGGTGTTATATGTTCACCTTGCGTTTTTGACTACCGCATTTGTGTGGACTACTCCACCAAAAGTTGTGCATGTCCTGTTGTGTATTGTGTCTCTAGTAGAGTTAGGACTATTCCCTTTCAACTTGAGACTCACTTCCACCCTCTCCCTCTATAGTGAAATAAATTTGACACAAGTAACACCAAGAACTCACCAAGCACGTGAACCTCACTGTTCGAAGACAAAGAAGACCAGTCTCACGTGCTACCAAGCAAGATATAAGGCATATCTTTAAGATAATGTCAACCAAGCCATTGTACCGGATGGGACTTATTGAGTCAAATTATAGCCTTATAATTTGATTAATATAAATCATCAACCTATTTAGGTAGGTTTGTGAGATGCATGCAAAGTATATGTAGGCTTAACACAATAAGTGTTGATTAATCTAACTAGCCAATCATGCAAAACCAATACTCTTTACTGCATCAATCACTTAGTATAAAAGGATATAGAGTGGACCAAACTTCCCTCTACAATTCTTAAGATTGCTGATGATGTTTAGGAAAAAATACAGCAATCAACTTACAACAAATTCAGAAATTCAATCAACATTACAAATCAAATCTTCATTAGCTGAATTCCACACATGAACAGGAAACTAGTTCATTTAATGCAGTGCTGCTAATATATTAGAAAGAGTGCATTAGCTGTAAAAATAAATTATTGCTACATAAAAGAAATAAAATACATAAATACTAAACTATGGGAGTTGTGAGCAAAGAGGTCCCTCCCTTACTCACAATCCCTTCAAATTAGAAGAGCATGCTCACTGAAATAGACAAAACATATATCTTTGTATTAATATGAAAAATATACAATCGAGTACAATCTGATACACAGACTTAGCTGAAGCCAACCCAACAATCTAACAACCCCTATCATAAAAGCTAGGGCAAAATTTATACATTTACAAAGCCAATATATGGCTCAAAATAAAGGAGACTGCTAATCTAAGCCATCGACTAACAAAACTATTATAGGATATCAATTTTAGCCATATTGGGTCTAATCCATGGCTAAAAGCATGTATTAGATGAAATTCGTCACATGGTTGTAGCTTTCCTCCAAATAGCCAACGAGAGAAGGCTTTTGAATTTGGGCAGTGTTGTTGGAAAATCTAAAACAACCAATAGGACAACAACCATATATGATATATTCCCCACAAAACCCATGTTCCCATTTGACTTAGACATTTGTGGAACATGGCTAACTACCGATGTTGCTGCAGGAAATCTGGGCGGTTACAGGAAATCTGCGACTGCAGGAATTTTGTAGTTTTTGCAGGGAATAGGATTGCACAACTATCTGCAGGAATTACAGGCCTATTTCTGAATCAAAACAAATCTTCAAAAGAACTCGAGATTAGTTGGCATGGTAATTAATTAAAGAGGAACTAGCTAAGGAATACTTAAAGTTAAGGTAAAAGACGCTTTTTAGTGTTAATTTTCATACCTTTAGCTTACGACACCCTTTTGGCAAAAACATAAGTGTTATAACTGAAATAGGCGTAATAGGGGTTAAAGATAGTTCAAAATGGGAGAGGTAAATTATGGAAAAAGGTTTCAAAATCGGGAAAAATGAAGCCCCAACATCTCCCCCACACATAGCTCCTTGCATGCCCCATATGCAAGCAAAACTGTTGCGTATTCCCCAAAAAGAAAAGGGAAATCATTCCTTATGCTGAGCTATAGCTACTACAACCAACTGATCTGCTACCTCTGCCAACTGGTCCAACTGATTACCACTAGATTCTGCAAGAATTTGACCCTTGTATAGTTTATTCTTCTTTTTTAGATGGTCAATCCTAGCTGCTTCTTTTTCATAATTCGGGATACTTTCTGGACTCACTCTTCATCCTCTTTTTGAATACACAAGTTGTTCTCCTTCAGGGTCTTGTTTTCCTTTCTCAAGGCTCTATTCGAAATGGGGAGCTCAGTGATGATTTCTTCCAATTCCTGCAAAGATCGTCTCTTTTGAGGGGTTACTTCCCCTTCCTGATGTCCTTGGAGATATTGAGGGGACCCAAGGTCCTCCTCTACTTGTTTTTCTCCTTCTATGTTATTCCCACTTCCATGCAGCGGGGAGTCCTTAAAGGAAATCACTTCTTCACCGATAAACTTAGCTAACTCGATCTTCTCTTTACCTTTGGGTGAGTTGTGGTGTTTCTCCTTCTTCTTATCCGATGTCTCGGGCAATACTTCTACATCCGCAGTATCCTTTATATCCAAATGATAGCCTAGCTTCTGGTAAATCATTTTGCAGAGGTGGAAGTGCCATTCTTCAACTTAGGCTATTTGCCCATAGTCTCCCCTGTCACTATCACTTCCTCATCTTTTTATGCTTCCTCTGTCTGTAGCCCAAGGGTCTGAGGCTTCTTCTTCTTCTTTTTTTTTTCTACAGGCTTCTTTTCTGTGGGCTTCAGAGAGTTGAGGTCGTCCCTTCTTTCCTTCTTTACCAGTGGCCTCTGTGTCAATCACTTCTTTTTCACTTTTTCCACTAGTTTTTCCTTTGCAGACTTTGACGAGTCAGAGTTTTTATCCTCTTCTTTCCCTTTTATCTGTAGCCTACACATCTGAAACTTTTCCTTTAGTTTATCTGCCGATGCTTCCTCCATGGAATCTAAGGAATCAAAGTCCTCATTTTTTGCAAAGTAGTTTTAGGCCAGGAACTTCTCCCATGTCCGCTTTTTATCATTCAAAACCTCCACCAAGATGATTTTCACCAGCTCGTGCTAGTAGAGGTTTTCCTCTAAATTGGCCCCCCTCTCCTTGGCAGTTGTCGACATCTTCATCAATGACATCCTCAAGTAATAGGGAAAATTTAACGACTTTTCATGAAAATGGGAAAGAAGCTGAATATGAAATAGTAATGCAAGCCCAAAGTGACCTTCACATATTATGTATTTCTACAGGAAAAATAATAAGTTCTAGTACCTACTCTTTAAGAAATCCTGCAAAATTCCCTTACTCCAGTCGGGGTTTGAATGCTCTTTACGGAGTAAGGATGCACACAAGTCCTTGTTGAAACGCTGGTTCTTGAACCAACGTTCTCCCAACTATGAAATCTCGCATGCTCATGCTACCAAACCCTTGGTCTATCTAAATTGAACATCCCCAACTTGAGCCTTATCACCGTTCAGGTTCGGGGTGAAAACATTTGTCACTTCAGAGTTGTGGCCGCTGAATCGCTAGAAAAATGGTAGCCTCCCTGCTTTTTCCAATCTCGCCTTACTGCGAGGGTCATCCTCGAGCAACTCACGCCCTTGCGGCTCATAGCGAAACGGGGTACATAATTTTGACATGGTGAAGGACTGGAAGATAGGGTGTATGAACTTATTTGGAAATATCAGCTTAAGCTTTGTAACAGAATCGTGCGACAAGGGAGGGCTTATTATAGAAAGTTATCACAAAGAATGAGATTTTCGAGAGATAGGTCGTGATCATGATTGTCATCATGATCTGACCTACAGGAAGACATGGGGAGTATGTCTACTAGTCGTGTCAGAATCATGGTGATCGGGCGAGGAGCTAGAGCCATAATGCGTTAGATTATGGACACGTTTTTCCACAAGGGTGACCATAGTTGAAAAATCATACAAATGTTAAAAATTAAAGCATTAATTACCATTTACCTCAAGTGTCCTATTGCCGACTGTACTTCACCTTTCTTACCTTCCAACGGTCTAGTACTTTGGATGATGCGTGCATGTCCTTGAGATGATAACCCACCTAATAGTTAAATCAGATATATGATTTCATAATTCATGACCTCGATTAGTATTTAAAATATATCAGTACTTTTTAAATAATTTTAAATTAATGCTCTATCTATGCATTTTGTTTTTCAGAAAACCACGGTGTCGTTGCATGAAATGGAACTAGGACTGCTGAGATTTCTACAGGAAATGGAGCCGTGATTGCTGAGTCTTCTAGAAAATTGAACTGTGACTTTCATAACTTCTTTAGGAAATCGGACCATGACTTGCAGAGCTTCTGCAGGAAATCGGACCATGACTTACGGAGCTTCTGCAGGAAATCGAACCATCAATCAACACTTCTCCCTCATTTATGTATAGTTCACTACATATGAATAAAGATGCTGATTTTGAATATGCAATGAGCTCATTGGATTACTGGCCATTGCGTCAGCTATTAACCAATGCGAGGCCCATCACCTTTAATGAGAGCCAGGACCAACGTACTGTAATGCATCCTATCAGGTGTGAATTAATGTGTTGATGTCGAACCCCCCTATAGGATCCAATAGTCAAGGAGCCATAGTGATTCCCCATTGCTACTGGCAAGATACCCTATCATTAGGACATACAAGCTTCAAGGCATCATAATACTATGATCTTGCACCTAGATAACTTGCTGATGTCGATGGGCCAAGATTGTTGGGAGGAGGGCCTTAAGAAATCCCACATTAGTCTAACATGATCAATCCATATTTAACTGAAAACATAATTTATTGAGAGAATCCAACTGACCTGTAATTTTAACGAGCCCAGGGTAGTCCATGATCGCTAGATTTCATTTTTAGAGAGTCTAAAATACTTGGAAAAGAAGAGTCCAAGGGGGCTCCTTTTCCGTAATTAGTCCATTGGGCTCGAAAAAAGGAATAAACCTATACCCAATAGATATTCCTCTCATGTTTTACCGAGCACGAGGAGGAACAAAGTGATCTCATTGTGTCAGTAGGAAATCAAGAAGAGATAGTGGAAGGAATGATTCCTTCCCTCACCATATCCAACTCTCTTTTCTTCACAATTTCTTCCACAAATTCCTCCTTAGACTGGGGTTTTTGATATAACTTGAGTCTGTCCCCATTCACCAAGAAGGTAACATTCCCATCTTCAATGGTTTTTACCCGAACAAATCCATTATCAAAGACTTAATTTCATAGGGGCCCAACCAATGTGTGTTTAATTTTCCTTTAAAGTTCTTAAATTTTGAATCATACAACAATGCCCAGTCTCCCTCTTTGAACTACTTCTTTTTAATGTATATGTCGTGCCATTTAGCCCATTGTTGCTTAATCAAGTCAGTATGCTGAAAAGAATCCTGCCTAATCTCATCCAACTCATTGAGTTATAGGATTATTTGCTGCTAAGCTTCATCAAGATCTATACCCAAATCTGCTGCCATTTTAAAAGTTTTGATCTGAAATTAAATGGGAAATAAAATTGCTTTCCATACACCAATTCATAAGGAGAAAATCTAGTGGTATTCCTCCATGTAATCGTGTAGGCCCACAATGCTTCAGGAAGTCGGTTAGACCAATCCTTCTTATGTAATTGCATTGTCTTGGTAAGGATTATCTCGAACACCTTATTTGTTGATTCCACCTGCCCATTGGCCTGAGGATGATAAGGGGTGGACTTCGAGTGAGTAATATGATATTTTTGCACAATTCCCTGCATAATATTTGATACAAACCGAGTACCTTGATCAGTAACTATTTCCCTAGGTACCCCAAATCTTACAAAAATATCAGAAAAAGGAAAATCTACCACTATTTTCTCTATTTCTCTAGGTAGTGCTCTTGCCTCCACCCACTTCATAACATAATCAGTACAAACTAAAATATACTTCTTACCTTTGGACATAGGATTGATGGGACCTACGAAATCAAGAGCCCACCTCTCAAATGGTTCTATGAGAACCTGTGGCTACAAAGGCATCTCGTCTGATTGTACAAGCCACCCCATTCTCTAGCAATTTTTACACTTCCTGACATATTCCCTTGTATCTTTGAAAAGACTTGGCCAATAGTAACCTGAGCGAAGGATATTGTACGCTGTCTACTTGTCTACAAAATGTCCTCCAAACGGTTCACCGTGACAGGCTCTCAAAATGTCATAGATATCATCTTCCTGGACACACCTACAGATAATCAAATCAAGTCCAGTGAGAAAAAGATCTCCTCTAATCCAAGAGTAATCAACACTTTTTCTAATAATTATCTTTTTCTGATTAGATGAAAAGTAAGGAGGCAACTTTCCTGTAGCAAGGTAATTGGCCATGTCTGCAAAACAAGGTGTTTTAAGAGAAATAGAAAACAAATTTTCATCAAGAAAGTTATCATTAACAGGAACATCCTCACCTGCATGGTTGAGTCTAGATAAGAAATCAGCTACTTGATTTTCCTTTCTAGGCCTATCCAATACGTGATGTCAAATTCTTGTAGCAACAAAAGCCACCTAGTAGTCATGCCATTAGTAACTAGTTTATTCATGAGATATCGAATGGCAGAGTGATAGGTGTGTACAAAAACTTCATAGCTTGTGATGTAATGTCTAAACTTATTAATAGCATAAATCATAGCAAGGAATTATTTTTCAGTTACCGTGTAATTCAGTTATGTAGGAGTTAAGTTTTTACTAACATAATAAATATCATGGGTTATAGGATCCTCCTTTTGTCCCAATACTTCCCCTATGGCTAAATTAGAGGCATCAGTGGAAATATGAAAAGGCAATTTCCAATCTAGGCCTCTCAAGGCTAGTGCTGAAGAAATTTTTTCCTTGAGTGTATCAAATGGAGCTTGACACTCATCATCCCAATGAAATTCAACTTTAGTTAATAATTTAAATAATGGAGAGGCTACCTTCGTAAAATTTTCAACAAACCTTTTATAGTAGCCTACATTTTAAGGAAACTTCATACTCCCTTCTGATTGGTTGGTGGGGGTAGCTTTGCAATGACTTCATTCTTTGCCAAATCAACTTTAATTCCTGCAACAGAAACATGATGACCCAAAACAATACCTTCATTCATAATCATAAAACATTTTTCATTACTTAATGAGAGGTTAGTTTCTCTACATCTCTGCAAAACCTTCTCAAGATTATGTAAAGCTTCTTCAAAAGTATCAACCATGACTATAAATTCATCCATATAAACCTCTACGCAATCATGCAAAATATTAGAGAAAATACCAAGGCCCACCTACTGGAATATGTCTGGTGCGTTGCATCGACCAAATGGTAGTACCCTATATGCATAGGTGCCCTAGGGACATGTGAATTTAGTCTTTTCCTGGTCTTCTAGAGCTATCCTAATCTTATTGTACCCGTTGAACCCATCTAGGAAGGAAAAATAATTTTTTCCTGCTAAAGTGTCCATCACTGGCTCTATAAAAGGCAAGGGAAAGTGATCTTTCAAGGTAGCCTTGTTTATTTCCTTGTAATCCACACACACTCACCATTTACCATTCTTTTTGGGGATAATAAACAATAGATGTATCCACTGGCTATCCGAGATAGGATAGATGAACCCTACATTTAACAATTTCTGCAATTCATCTTTCACAATTTCCCTTAAAGTGGGGTTCATCCTCCTTTGCAGTTGTGGCTGTCTCATGGGCTTGGCTTTCTACTCTATATAAATATGATGAATACATGTGTTTGGCTGAATGACTCTCATATCTGTGTATTCCCAAGCAAAAGCATCTGAAAAGCTTTTCAATGCTTGAATTAACTATTTTTCCTGCTCAGGGGTTAAGGAAGAATTAATATTCAAAGTCTTTTTAGGAAAAATTTCAACCACCTTACTCCCTCATTCAGTCATGGAATATGTAGGAAATGTAGATAATAAGGTTGAATGTAGTTCGGTTGCTATAGTATACTCATGAAAATCCTTTAGATTAGTACTGAAATCTAAATTATGACTAGACTGCCCTTCTTCTTGTTGCAAAAAATCAGGATTAGAAATACAACAATTTATCAAATTTTCTTCTGAATTTTCTTTAAGGCTCATGGCTTGGGAAATTGTCAAAAATAGTCGGGTACATTTAGAATCATGCTCTTCTTCTTCAACCCAATGTGTATTTTTTGATCTCAAGAGAGGTTGAACGGGGGGGATACAAATTAATGTGCTTTATTTCAGTCCCATGAGTGATGTCCATATTTCCGGACTTACACCCTATATAAGCATATGTCGTGGCTAACCATGGTATCCCCAAGATCAAATGATGCCCTCCTAAGTTAGTTTGGGTTGAAGAACATAAAAATATGCAGGATACTCTGGGAATCTAATGAGATGACAATGTCTTCTAATACCCCCTCTGGCTTTACCTTAGACCCGTCTGCTAATTATAACATGGTAGGAGTAGGCAATAAATCAAAGGTTCCTATTCTAGATAAGGTCTCCATAGTCATCACATTAATGGCTGCACCCAAATCAATTAAGGTATTTTTTATAGGCTGTCCATTGATAAAGGTGGTAACCATAGGGATTCCAGGGTTTGCATATTTTCAGTAACAAATCCAAGAGATATTAAACTTGAAAGCTTTACACCTACTTGAATTGTAGAGAGTTCTCTCTTTTGTCTTCCTGGTCTCTTGGTACATAGTTCCCTTATTGGTTTAGCATAGATCAAGATATCTTTAATTGATTGTAGCAACGGGATATTAATGAATACATTTCGCAATTCAGACACAAGATTAAACTTAGGCTGTTTATCTTCATTTCCAAGCTCTCTAGAAAAGGGGGTTGGATTGTATGGGATGAGGAAGGTTCTCGTGGCCTTGAAGTAAGTTGTTCTACTGGTTCAGGTGTGGTTTCAACTTCAGGAATTTCTAGAGTATCTTCCTCTACAATCTCTTGAATTCTTGCGGACTAATTCACCACTTTTCCTGACCTCAGCTGGATTTCCTGCAACGACACAAGAAATTCCTGTAGCACAGGAACAAAAATTTCATGTAGTGAATGTCGTGCAATACAGTAGGTAGGAAAAGTGGGATAGGTGACAAATACAATGTTGTGAGTGGATGAGATGGTTTTATTATTGGGTTAGACATTGGCTGGGCAAGAAGTTGCCTAGGATGAGGTTGATTTGGTGGGGTAGGTAATTGAAGCTGCTTCTGTTGAGGTTGAATCATTTGTTGTTGTGTGGGCTACAGAGGACAAAAGTTTAGAGAAGGAAAATTTTGAGTGGTAGGGTAAGAAAAGTTACCCTGCCAAGGCTGTTGTGGAGGCCTAGTCTCCCAAGACATAAGAATATTCCACATTTGATTTTGATTATGAGGAACTTGAAAATGAAACTAAGCCATACCTGAAACATGTGGCTGCTATGGTCTTTGAGGTGCGATTGCATAAAGTGCATTGGCAACTCCTTGATTTGCTAGATATGCTGCTTTGATTTCAGGAAGTGAAGGGCATTGATCAGTGGAATTCTCTGCTTCATATATTCGGCATATCTCTATGCTATCTGCAGGACATTCCCTCAAGGCATGCTTCTTCCTGCATTTCAAATAGAACACGGCCAAGGCTTTTTCCAATTCCTCTTGTTTTTCTTGTTTCTTCTTAACCGACAAAAAATCCAATTGAGAAGATAATGTGCTAAGAATATCAGTCTTAAAATTTTCAAATAAATTGCCCATTTCAGCTCTGGTTACTCTAGCTCTAGCAACTGATTTGACAATCCTGAAAGCAGTATCTCTTGTTCCTCCTCCAACTTTAGAATTACCTCTTGAATATCACCAACATATTTCACATACTTCATCATAGCTCAACTTTGATATGTCACCTCCTCCCATCAAATTCAAAATGTCCAAAGATTTTGGTCTGATTGCTCTGAAAAATTGTTCTTTTAGTATCCTTGCTCAGTTGATTAATTTTGGATATTTGTAGATTATACTGGAATCTCTCCACCAAGTCCTCAAAACTCTCCCCTCCTACTCAGTCATGCCATAAATCTCTTCTTTGAGGTCCCTAGTCTTGCAATAATCTTATACTTTCATAAGAATACCTTTTTCATTTCCCCCCAAGTTATAATGAAGTTTGAAGCCAACCCCATAAACCACCTAAGAGCCGCATCCTTCAATGTTGCAGGAAACAACTTCAGCTTCTGAGCATTAGAAGAATATTCATAGCTCCTGCATAACACATCAAACTCGAATATAAAGGCATCAAGATCTTCATTGGGAACCCCACGAAAGTTAGGCAAGCCTGAAGGAGGAACATTCTTCATCTGAGTAGCTCCACCAACCTCCCTGATAGGGAATTTTAATGTGACTAGTTCTTCTTCCTTCTCATCGTATCCATTTGTGTGACCAATCCCCTCTTCATGAGTCATTCTGGACCAAAAGGAAGTGGGGGCTTTGTAGACTATAGATTCAGCGGAATCAATGGTTTGGAATTTTGGTTCTTGAATAGGATTTCCAAGGAATTCCTTTTCAAGCTAACCACTAAGAAAAGATGTTGTTTTCCTTGTGACAGGAGATTCAAAGTGGGTAACAATAGAAGATTTTCCTACAGAAGCTGCTACTGTAGAAGCAGGAATATGTTCTGGGCTCTTTTCAGGACCACAGGCCTCCTGAGTGGACTCTTCTTCTCTTGCTGCCTTATATCTTGTAGACACCTTACTAGTGTATTAGTAAATGAAGTGGTGCTCACACCACCACAAAAGACATTTGTAGATGTTGGACCCAATCATCTACTATGAAAACAAATTAAAAATAAACTACTTACTAAACAATCAGGACATGGCTTTGGCGAATTTCTGACCTCATCTGTTGCGTGGGATTTTCCCTTCGTCTTACCACTTCGACTCCCCCAGTCCTGAAAAATTCCAAAAAATACATGTAATACAAAACCACTTCAGTATTATCCCTTTAGCACCTCCCCAAAAACGGTGCCAAAATGTTGAGTCAAATTATAGTCTTATAATTTGATTAACATAAATCATCAACCCAGGCAGGTAAGCTTGTGAGATGCATGCAAAGTATATGCAGGATTAACACTGTAAGTGTTGATAAATCTAAGTAGCCAATCACACAAAACCATTGACTCTTTATTGCATCAATCACTTAGCAGCAAAGGCTATAGAGTGGACCAAGCTTCCCTCTATAACTCTTAAGATTGCTGATGATGATTACGAAAAAATACATAAATCAACTTACAACAAATTCAGAAATTCAATCAACATTAGAAATCAAATCTTCATTAATTGAATTCCACACATGAATAGGAAACTAGTTCATTTAGTCCACTGCTATTGATATATTAGAAAGAGTGCATTAGCTATAAAAATAAGTTACTGCTACATAACAGAAATAAATGCATAAATACTAAACTATGGGAGTTGTGAGAAAAGGGGGCCATCCCTTACTCACAACCCCTTCAAATTATAAGATCTTGCTCACTAAAATAGATAGAAAATATACCTTTTTCTTAATCTGAAAAAGATATAGTCGAGTACAATCTGATACATAGCCTTAGATGAAGCCAACCCAGCAATCTAACAACCCCTATCATAAAAACTAGGACAAAATTTATACATTTACAAAGCCCATATATGGCTCAAAATAAAGGAGACTTCTAATCTAAGCCATTGGCTAATAGAATTATTACAAAATATCTATTTTATCTATACTGGGTCTAATCCATGACTGAAATCATGGATTAGACAAAATTTGTTACATGGCTGTGGCTTTCCTCCAAATAGCCAATGAGAGAAGGCTTCTGAATCTGGGCGGTGTTGTTGGCAAATCTGAAACGGCCAATAGGACAACAACCATATATGATATATTCCCCACAAAACCAATGTTCTCATTTGACTTAGATATTCGTGGAACATGGCTAACCGTCAATGTTGCTGCAGGAAATCTAGACGGTTACAGGAAATCCGTGACTACATGAATTTTGGAGTGTTTGCAGGAAATAGGATCACACACCTGTTTGAAGGAATTATAGGCATGTTTCCGAATCAAAACAAATCTGCACAAGAACTCAAGATTACTTGGCATGGTAATTAAATAAAGAACTACTAGTTAAGGAATACTTAAAGTTAGGGTAAAAGACATTTTTTAGTGTTAATTTGCATACCTTTAGCCTATGAAACCCTTTTGGAAAAAACATAAGTATTATAACCGAAATAAGCATAATAGGGGTTAAGGATAGTTCAAAATGCGAGAGGTAAAGTATGGAAAAATTTGTCAAAATCAGGTAAAACCAAGCCCCAATAGGACTCCTACACCAAATGGTGTGAGGTCTAGTTGGTACTTCATATCAGGGAGATCCCCTGAATGTTGGCAGGTCCAGCATCGTTAACACTTGGAATATCTATAAAGGAGCAATCAAGGGAGAGTCTGGATTGAGAATATGGATGCTGCGACAAGATGATGTGTGACAAACAATCTTTCCATTAGTTGGAGAGCTGGCCCACAACCCACATAAGCCTGGATGCCTATCCCATAAGAACGAAAATGAGGCACAATGGAAAACATTTGGACAAGCCTAATGGGATGACATAAAATGGGTATATGGTTGGGCCCACACAATTGTTTTGATGTTATTGGTTACGGACTAGCCCACTTACTGAGTCATCCTGACGAGCTCACCCTAGAAGATAAGTGGGAGTTAATGGAAATGCACTAGGGGAAACTAGCGAGATGATGTAAGTCATACCACATGGTAGTATGTGCAATTCTGGTTATTAGAGAATGGTCCCGCCATCCTATTCAGCCGAACGATATGAACTGGGAGAAATAAAGAGGAACCACAAAAGAGGATTTGGGGTAAAGGAAGCGGGATGAAGTGGCATAATTTGCGATGGAAGACGAGGGTTGTCCCAGGGGACCAATGCAAGAAGGGACCATATGGTTCCACCATCCATGCAAGTTTGGTAAGAGAACCCCCATGGTGGGTAAAGAGCTTTCTACGGAATGCACCGGGAAGGACCCAATGAGATGATATAAGCCTGATGGTGTTAAAATTGGTGGGAGGTGGACCCACAACTAGGTCAACCCAACCATGTGATCTTAGAGAGATACAACTGTGCCTTAAGGGAAGTGTTAAAAATGAAACAAGAAAATCCTAATTCAATTTCCCCTTGAATTAAATTAGGAAAAAATTGTAATTCCACATCACAAGACTACTTGTATGAGTTAACTAAGTTAATTTGATTTAGTTGGTTCAGTTAATTCGAGTTGAGGGTCTAACTTGAGTCATGTAAAGTGGATCCTACTTTATAGGAGCCCTAGTTGAGTTTATTTTGAGTTATAATCAATTAATTCAATTTAACTGAGTTAAATTCAATTAAACTAGTTCCAACTGTTGGAGGTACTAGTAGGAGGTCTAGCAGTGGGGTGAAGCTTCTATTTTCAACCAGTTAACTGATAATTCAACCATAATTAAATCATGCATGTGTGATCTATGAGTTACCCAGCTGAGATTGGAGTTCAAGGGAAGTGTACTACCAGTTGTATAATCATTCAAATTATATAAGTGGTGCATGCAGCCAGAGGAAGGCCTATGATGGATTTTGCAATTCCAATTGAGAAATTTTTCTAATTAATAGGGGATAATTCCCAAGGAAACAATGTAAGGAAATAGGGAATTGGGCAAGCATAAAATTGGTTAAGTATTAGCCAAGGATTGTCTAGGAAGATGTGAGACAGATATAGATAATGCAGAGGTTGCTCAGGCTTGAGAAAATCATTGTAATCTTCTCATATTTTATGACTAATGCAGTATACATATAGCAAAGGTTTTTAGGTGTGGATTTTCCTAGGAAATCATTGTGTAATGTGTTGATTGAATTATTTCTCTTCTATGCATTGCGATTTTGCGATCGTTAATTGTTTCCACAATTGATAGAGTAGATTCAAGTCTATTGTTTTAGTAAATTATAATTAGTAGTTTGAATCTACAAGGAATTTCTACATGGTATCAAAGCTAAAATCACAATAGAAGAGAAGTATATGAGTTTGTCTTTGCAGGATAGAATTTGCATAATCAAATCTTTAGAGCTAGTAGGATGGCCTTCTACAGATTGAGACTCGAATATGCCCTTGAGGGTAGTTAAAATTATATTTATTGGAAGTACAAGATGGAGGCAGTGTTGGAAGATAATGGGTTGAAGGAATTCATAGATACTAATATTCCTAAACCTCTAGCATCTGATGCTCAGGATATAGCATAGTGGAAGAAGTGTGTTGCAAAATCGACGAGGATGATATTGGAAGGAGTTTGAGATCATATTTTTTTGAACCTCTATGGGAAGGAATCTCCATATGCAATGTGGCAATCCTTGATATACTTGTTTCAAAATAGTAGTGACCACGGGAAATTAGCATTGAAGGAAAAGCTTCGGAAGATCAAAATGGAGAAGGATGACACTGTACCACAATACTTGAGCAGTTTCACCCAATTTTGGGATGAGCTTGGGAGCATTAGTATTATAATATTTGAATATTATCTAGTCAGCCTAGCACTTTTAGGCCTTCCCAAGAGTTGGCACAACTACCAGGATTCGGTAAATGAGAGTGATAAGCCACCAAAGTAGGAACGGTTGTGGTCTGACTTGGTGCAAGAACAGATAAGGTGAAACACTAGAGATGGAACCTCATCCAAGCATGATGATGAGGAGAAATGTGCCTTGGCTGGAAAGGCAAAGAAAGGGAAAGGGGAGAAACCCCAATCCAAAGGATATTGCATTGAATCAGACAAGAATAACGGCTTATCAAACATTAAATGTTTTCACTATCATGATTTGGGACACTATGCCACGAACTTTCCGCACAAGAAGGCCAACAATAAGGTCTCAGGAGGAGCGATAGGTGAAGCTCTATATTCACAATTCGAGTTGGATTTCACCTTCATTGCATGCATGGCGACATCAATTATGGGTAGTGTGTGGTATCTAGATAGTGGAGCCTCATTGCATATGATGGGAAACAAAGAAATTTTCAGTGACTTGGAGGAGAAAGACCTTGAGATGCACATCGATATGGGATAGGATGGGAGGTATAGTGTGACCGACATCGGTACTGTCACCTTTCAGAGGGAGTCTGGTTCTCCTCTAACATTAAAATATGTCATGTATGTTCCAGGTCTGAAGAAGAATTTAGTTTCAGTTGGTATGTTGGAAGACCGTGGCTAAGATGTGATATTTAGAAAGGGAAATGCTTTCCTTCGTCACGTAGCCATAGGAAAAGTGAAGCAGATTGGGGTTTGGGTGAATAACCTTTAAAAATTGGATGTATAATACTGTGCTACTTTGAGCATGAAAGCAGAGAAGGTGCAGAGTCGATACATTGGTGAATTATGACATAGAATATTGGACCATTTATACCATGGAGACTTGAAGATCATGCAATAAATTTCTATAGGACTTCCCAAGGGTGTACTAGAGTAGCAATATACATGAAATGTGTGTACATTAGGTAAGTACACCAAAGCCACCTTTCATGATAAGGACAGTCGAGTGCAAGCAATCCTTGAAAGAGTTCACTCAGATGTGTGTGGACCATTATCGATAACCTCCACGACCAAGCACAAGTATTATTTGATATTTTTAGATGATTTCTCACATAAGTGTTGGATATTATTCATGTAGAAGAAAGACCATACATCCTAAAAATTTTGTGAATTTAAAGCACTTTTTGAGAAAGACACTAGCAGGAAAGTGAAGGATATCAAGAGTGATGATGGTGGAGAATATGTGTCAAATGAGTTCAATAACTTTTGTACATCAGAAGGAATTCAACAATAATTAATAGCACCCCATAACCCACAGGAAAATGGGGTTGTTGAAATGAAGAACATAAGTATTGTGGGATCTGCATGAGTGATGTTCCATGATCAAGGCCTACCGTTTCACTTGGGGGCTGAAGCATGCAACACAATGGTATATGTGCAGAAAATGAGACCTTGTCAGATTCTAGGGATGAGTACACCAGAAGAAGATTTTTCAGGAAAGAAATCAGATGTGTAACACTTCAGGATCTTTGGTTCATTAGTTTACTCTCATGTTATTAAGGATGCATGGAAAAAGCTAGAACTGATAGTTAAGTTGGGCGCATTTGTGGGGTACACTAATACACATCACAACTATTGGGTGTATCTACCATCTCATATGATGAAATTTGTTCATAGAGATGTGAAGTTTGATGAAGAGAATGCGATGAGATGTTCCCTTGAGAGTGAGATTCAGTTACATGTAGATGATGAGATTTTAGCTCCAAAGGAAGAGCCTCAAGATGATGTAGAGCAGCCACAAGTAGAGGAGAAAAGAGTGGAATCACCCACTCAAGTAGAGACATCCAGAGATGTAAGGAAGTGCACCAGAGAAGCTGATAGATAGATGCATGATGCTAAAGAGATGTGGGAGCACCCATGATGAGCCTCAGTATTGCAACAAGAATGCTGCAACTCCCAAGGCTACCAAATTTAATTATCAACCTAGGGTTCACACAAACTTAAGAGGTATCGACACTATATGTGCAACATACATTGTGTCCTTCCTTTGCTGTCATGATGTAATGGAGTGCATGTTTTTAGGGTCCTATAATTTATAGGATCTCAAGGTGATTGAGTGATGTATCTTAGGACCCTATTTTGTAAATACTTGTCAATCTGCTAATGATTTCCAAATATAAAGAAAAACTAAAATGCAAAATGAAAAGAGGGTATAAAGAAGGAGAATAAAGAGAAAAACAAAAATATTGAAAAAATAAAAAGATTGAACCCCACCAAAAAAGAAAGAAAATAAAAAAGAGAATAATACTGAAAGTGTTGCAAGTCTAAATGCCACTACTTAAACATATTTTTGCTTCATTTCTATAAAATAAGGTTGTGTGCATCTTGTTCAAAACTCCACAATCACTTTCTTTAGTTTAATCATACTGCATAATCATGATTACACTTCTTTAAATTTCTGTAAATTAGATAGAGAATGAAGGTTTATCAAACAATTTGATCTAGATAAATAATTAGTTAGGTAGAAAATGACATTGACCCAACAGTTTAATCTGGGTCAGTAGGAGAAATAAGGGATAGGATAGATAGTTTTCTTTCTGCATAAAAGAAAATAAAAATGGGTTTTCTAGTCTAAGTGAACCCTAAAGACAAAAATAAAAAATGTTAGTCTAGCTAAGGGTAGGTAGACTAGGTGATTGAGTAAATAATTTGCCAATGAAAATTTTATCCTAAGTATGAGAATATAGCAAAAAAGGGCTAATGTACATGATATGGACAATATTTTTAAAATTATATTTACCCTATCCAATGTTTGAAAACTCAAAGTGCGCTATGGATAAAATATTTCCAACCTTCATTACTTGTCCTAATCCAAAGTCCGTATAACAAATATCAAAAAGTGCACAAGGACAACTTTTTTTTGTCATTTATGGTTAAAGGTCAGTGGCTTTCAGTGCCTTGGGATTCGATCCCACACTCCATTAATGACCCTTGTCCTTTTCCCCCCCTCCATTCTCCCTTTAGGAGGGGGTGGTGGGGGGGGGGGGGGGGCTCTAGAAAGCGGTTTCTTCCACCAGACCCTACTCCCTACTTGGCACATCGTGGTGATTTCGCACCCCCCCTGTCGATACCGCTTACTGCCCATCACCCCTTCCGAAAACCACCTATCATGTATCCATTCCTGCCATTACCCCACCACTTTTCTTCCACCACTCTCCACCTGCCACCTGTTGTTATAGCTCCAAATCTCACCATTATGGTTTGTGATGCTACAACCATGGCCTAGGGCAACCCCTCCTTCCAGACCTGGTCCAAAATCTAAAAAACAATGTTTTATTCCCTGTACGCGACATTGCCCTGAGTTAAACGCGTGTATAC
>APFE030103659.1:0-15342 GCA_000404065.3 Pinus taeda | reverse complement strand
AGTTCTACATATTTGTACTGCATGTTCTCTTTGGGAGGGCTTGAGTATGCCTTTGATGAGTTATATCAAATTCTATATTTGGAGCAGGAGCTGGGAGTTTGCTACAAATTATTTTAGGTAGGATATTTGGGGGAATTTCTAGTAGTGGGATTGAAGACATTTTTAAAGGGACATTTCTTATAGAGGGCCATATAAAAATTTCTCATTGAAGTCAAACCCTTGTTAGGTTTTTTTGGGTTTGAGGATGATTTAGTGGGTGTGTTTCGAGGGTGATATAAGAATTTTATAGACGAGGTCATCCTCTTCTTCAACTAGTCTATAGTTGATTATCCACAAGACAATGCACATTTTCATTCTGGGCCTTACTTCATTTGGGTCAGAGAGATATTTTTGTTTTTTTCTTTATTTGTTAAGCAAGCCTAGCTTCTATTGTCCCATCTCATTTTATGTACTTATATTTATGATTAATAAAATGGATTAGTGATTGCTAGAGTATGTTGTGTATTTGACTTGTTGGTTGTGTTATTTTGTCTTTTTATTAGTTACTGTTTTTTGTTTCAAACCCATCTATGTTATTTACTACATTCTCCCAAAAAGGGATATTACGTTTTGGAATTTCATCATCGAATGTTTTTTAAGCGTATCTTTTGGCTAATGTGGTTCTAACAAACATTGTCAATTATTATTTATATTTACTTGTAAAAATTGTGGAGGTATTGGTTTTGGGGGACAAGGCTAAATTTTGTTGGTAGATGTAAATCTTAATATATTATTATGAAAAAAGTATTATTTCACTTTTTTGTTATTTTAAAAATACAAGAGGATCCACCACGGGAGTAGTTAGGCCCCAATTGTTAGGAAACATTCAAAAATCAGTTGTAGTCCAAAAAAGGACAGTGGGCATAAAATACTCCATCTTCTATGGAATGAGGTCCACACCACAAGAATGATCATGACTAGAGAGAATTATCATGAATGGAATATGACTTAGAAAACAAGATTGCGGGAGGGAAAGGAAATCTATAAATAAAGTCAAGGTTTTGGTGGGAGATAAACACTAGAACTACATAGATACACCTTGCAAACCATATATAGTAGGACATTGCTAAGGATTGAGGAGGAAAATCTATGAAAGTTACTGATTTGTTTCCTAACAGAAAAGGGCTGGACGCTCAAGGGGAAATTGTTGAAGTAAGCAATTCCTTGGTTGGGAGTAGTTTGGTTATTCCTATTATATTTTCAAAAATAAAGATAAGTTTTTTGAATTATTTGATCATGTGTTGTGGAGAAATTGAGTTGTATATATTATTTATGTTGCTATGTGATAGATGGGGATGATTGTAAAAGGCTTATAGAGTAAAAGGCTATTTCCCTGGAAAAGTTTAAGTTTTGTTATTTTTAAGATTATGAAAGTAATCTTACATCTATTGTTAAACAAAAGGGAGTTACTTAAATTCTAAAATGATGTTGACCAAAAGTAAGAAATATGTTTTCAGCAAGGGATAATACTTACCCGAGTATGATCCTTGGGTTGCATTGAACTCTACCCCTATGCACGAGTAATATTACAAGAACTGAGAGATGAGTGAATCTTAATAAAATTGGAGTAAACTTTTCATGAACTCTAAGAGCCATTATATAGTAAAACCTTTACCATGGACAAAATGTTTGGAAGGAAGATGAACTTAGTGAATTGTTGGCATATGTCATGTATAAAGGAAAATCCATAAATTAAAGAAGTGTAGGGTTTACTAAAAGGAAAACTTGTAAAAACAATGAACAACTAGAATTTGGCATAATAGTTGGAATAGAGATGAAATTATACAAGATCCTTTAAAGTAATCACCTGTAAGCAGTGACTGGAGGTAAGAATGAGATCTAGAGATGCTTAAGCAAGTAAGAACAAAGCCAAAAAATTTCAAATGTGGTTAAATAACCCCTTGGAAAAAAGTTGGAGGTGAGCCAAAGAGAAACTCCTCATTTCCTCCATGAAAAACTTCCTTGAGGTAATTACAAATTAATTCTGTAAAAATGAAGTTCAAAATTAGCAAATAAATCTATGGTGAATAAATTACCCTGAAAAAACTAAGAAATGAAAATGCGCCAGATTACTTGTAGCCATTGAAGAGTAAAAACCCTTAGAGGATGAAGCTATACCAAGAAGACTACCTAGTTCACAGTGTAGAAAGGATAACAAGGTGTGCCCCAATGAGTTTGAATGAAAAATTGAGGCTAGGCTGAGGCAAAAAATTTAAAAAAAAAAAGACCAAATAAAAACCTAATTAAGTTGTAGTGCTCTTCTCTCAAAGAGATAGAGTTTAAATGGTTTGGTCGAACATGTCTTTTTTTTGGTTGGGGGGGAGAGTTTAGTCAACCTAACCACCCACAACTCAATCTCCATAATTAGATCATTAAAGCATCATATGAACCATAGAACTCTTGTTGTCCTCGTGAATAAACAAATGTTTCCACTCAAATATAACCACATAGTTAGTCCACATTGTTTAAATGTAAAATAATTTATGTTATCACAACTTTCAAGGTATATATTGTTTGTGTGGGAAAGATGAGAGACAAAGTGAACTAACTTAACATAAGAATATCCTTCATAGAACGTTATTGGCCCTCATTTTTTATCCAATTTTGCTTAATTAAATACACTTAATTTCCATGTTATCTATCCATTTATCATCCATATACACCATACTTTTACCAATTTATGCATATCCAGGTATATAAATTAAGTTTTGCAATTTTAGATGTTTTTATAAAAATTGGATTTTAAGTGCATTTTTGGACAGGACTAAAACTTCTCGTAATGGTTTCATTGATATCATACTTGCAGGACACTTGGGCATATTTCTAGAAATCTTCTGAACTTAGAACAGACATGCTCCTATTGGTTCGGTCAAACCAAGCTTAAACGGGCCCGGGCAAAGCTGGTCAAATAGGACCAGTCATTTAGGAAATCCCTAGGAAATAGGCCAAATTTAGGATTTTATGAGATTTTCTAGATTGTGAGTGATTAGATGGATGAGCTCGACCTGGATAGATAGGATAAGGATAGACATAACTTTTAGAGACATTTTAGTTAAGTTTGTTTCATATTTCTCTATTTAAACCAAGAACATTAAAGGCATGAACATGTAGAAGTTGTATAACTTCATTTTGAGATTTCTTAACTGTGTCAGTTAATCAAAAAGACCAGTTCCATTTTCTTTTTTGTTGTTTTATATGGTGAATGATTGATTGAGTTTCAGTAGCTGAGAAGTATTTTCGGTGTGTGAGGCAAGGGTGGAGAGCCCTCATACCGAGCTAAGTGCACTTTCTGGTTAATTTAGTTGCAATTTCCTGAACTAGTTTTGTTTCATGTTTAATCAATTAATTAGATGTATGATGATATGTTACGATTGTTGATGAATATTAATATTAACTCTTATCTGCATATGAAGGGTCAAACCAGTGTTTAAATTAAACTCTTCTTCTATCTGATGAGAGATTAGAAACTAGAATTCCTCTTTCTTGCTTTTAAGTGATTTTCTGAATTTCCAGTTTTCTGACAATGGCATTAATGATGAATAAATTTATAATGAAGAACAACAAGGACCTCCTTAGTTAGGAGTCTCTTCTATTATTCTTTTATGCATCTTGAGCTATTGTTCATTAGTGGTTTTGATTTCTGTTCATGAAGTAGTATCGTAGAAGAAGGTCAATCTGGTTCTCCTAAGTTAGGAGCCACTTCTCCTCCTTATTACATATTGAATTAGAAATTATTTAGTTAAAATTTATATTTGTAATATGCATTTCTAATTTAGGTTATAATTTAATTTCCTTCAGTTTCCATAACTTGTCTTCTAAAGCCGATTATAGTTGATATCCATATATTTTGGACATGCTTCCAAGCTTTCAAACCTATATTGATATTTAAAATACTTGTATTAATTTACTCAATAAATTGACCCAACATTTATTGCGCCGTTTCCGGGGAAGGTTACTTCAATATAGTCAATTAGCAAGATTGTTTAAAAAAAAACATTTTTCATTACGATTATTTATGCTTAGACATAGAAATTAGAAAGGTACATCCCTAAAACAAAACCCCCAACAACTAATAAAAACTCACTAACTAAAAAATCCATTTGTGAAACAAATATATACAAAACATTATGTTAAAGAATTCATTTAGAGAAGGAGGGTACACCACCACAAGGATCTCCTTAGAACCTTGTCCACAATTTAGAATGGTCACTAGGGATGAATCTTCATTTCAAAAGATATAAGAGGAACAAAGCATCCATGAAGAGGATAAAAAATAAGAGAAATTAGAAGCTTATAGTTATCTTTGTAAGGAGATAAATGAGTTATGGATCACAAGCAATGAAGTTCAAACAATAGAGCTAGAAATTGAAGAATTTATAGAAGATCCCTTGTGCATTCATGATTTTTAACAAGTTGTACAAGAAGAACTTTTTTCTATGAAAGTTGAGAAAAAATAAAAAACTTAAAGATCACATTCAAACTTGGTTTCAACTAGTCATTAGGCCACAACAACTCTCCATTTTTCAACATTCTTTAGCATAAAATCTTTATAATCAAATAATTTTTCATGTCCAAACATTCATTAAAGTATATTTTTCAAATTTGAATGTGAGTTTACTTATGATCTTGTTATGCAAATAGATGCATTGGAAATCCTCTTATATTTGAGAAAATGACTTATTTTTCTATAATAGAATAAGATAGAATAGAATACATAAATAAGTAGAATGAGTTCACAATAAGACTTCCATAATAATTTTGTTTCAAATTCTCATGAATAATTATTCAAATAATTGTTCAATATTTATTTGGAAGGATTTTATGTCAAAATGCAATAAATAATATCTTGAAAACTAGTTTTTAAACGTATTTTTCAATTTGGATCACAAATGAAAAAGACAAGGTAAACATAAATGCTAGATCTCAAGAGAAGTTTTTAGGACAAAGTTATTACAGCCTATATTTGAGGTGTCTAATGGAAACATTTTAATATGATATACATAGGGAAGATATACCTTGCAATCTAGTTTCCAAATCAATTTGAATCACCCCGACCAGGTATCATATGAAAAAGTTATTCTTGAAATACTAACTGCTTCTCGAAAAACCTGCATGGTGACAATTCTAGGTGTTGATTGTTCATTGGCGTATTTGACATATCAAATCATATTATTTTCAAAACTTGCTTATATGGGAGATATATATTCAAGTCTATATAAATACAAAATTTAAATCATCTGGATTGATGGTGGAGACAAAACGGAGAACCAGATGGGGTTAGGGTTTCACTTGGCCTCTGAAGATTTCAGCAACACCATACACCCGCGCCTGTACCTTCTAGCCCTCTCGTACGACTACCCCATATCTTACCTCACTTCCTTTGAGACGTCACGATAATCCCTTCTCTTTTACTGCCTAGGTTTTACCCTCACCCTCGACTCTACCCCGCCTACTCCCGGTCACAACAGCGACAGGCGTCCCTAGGTTCTAGAGGCAGCTGACGCGGGTAAATAGCGACAGTTATGGAGGAGCTAGTCGACTACTTAGAAGACCCATTAGCGGGTACCTCCATTTGGACATCCTTCTAGGTAAATCCGGTAATCGGCTACCCTACTGCTATGAGTTCTCTGACACCGTTGCTTCGTTGCCCTCGATCTCAGGGCCTTCATGTTTGGTGGCTACCCTCTCAGAGGTCTCCCCCTCCTTATCGAACCTCATAGCTCAGCCTCTGTCACCATCCACCCTTACTTTTGTGGACCAAACCCCGAAACCTAGCTTTGAAATATCCTCAGAGGGCCTCACTTCCTTTCCACCGTCTACCAGCTCTCATGTCCCTTCGGTAGCTCATTCCAGTAAACCTATCGCCATCGCACCAGGGCATCTAGTGCCACCCCTCACAGCCCCCCATCTAGAAATTTTACTGAGATTCCCCCCATATTCGGAGTTTTCCCATCTGAGCCCCATTTGGACATCCCTATACCTATTTCAAACCCTTCCCAGGGTGACTCCCATCCTATTTTGCCTGATGAAAGATCCCGAAGAGCTAAAAAACAGAGGGTTTTGAAATCAAAGGCTATTGAGGTTTTCCTACGTTTAGGAGAGGACTTTCAGTGGATCGAAGACATGGACATAGCCGACCGACTTTTGGTTGGAAGAGTCAGGGGTCGATTATACAATGCATAAAGACTAAAGTAGTGAGCGATGGAGGTTTGGGGTCATCATCTGGTTGAACCAATATTTGTCCAAAACTTTGTCAAGGGCTAGTTCGTGGCTTTGCTTCACAAGGTCAAAGCATACTAATTGGGTGCTCTCAACGGTTTGGCATCTGGAACAGGCACCAATTCTCCTTCGCAGGTGGACTCCCCTCTTCGATCTAAAATGAGAACAACTTGGAGCAAGCCCTCTTTGGGTTCGGCTACCTAGCCTGCCTTTACAGTTTTGGTCAGAAGACATCTTCAGGTGCATAGGAAACTCCCTGGGTACTTACCTGGAGCATGACAAATCTTATCTCACGACAAGCAGGATGGCATATGCAAGAATACTAGTACACATAGATACCAGCGATGGACTACAGGAGTACATCACAATTCATTGGCGAAATTTCTCTCAAAGACAGAATTTGGACTATGAAGGGGTTCCCTTCTCATGCAAAATATGTCACAAGGTGGGGCATCTCTATCGGGACTATCCTTTTAACAACAAGAAATCAAATGGGGATGCAGGATGGACAATACCTTCAAGGACTATAAAAGATCAGGTGGGGAAGCCCCCTAGTGGAGAAGTAGGGACTCAAGACGAATCGACACCCTCAGATAAGGCCCTCTCTGAGGAGACCCCAAAGAAATGTGGCACACCTCCTCTTTGACCTCCCTCTCCTCCTCTCACCAGGGCAAGGGTGGTTGTTGGGGCAATGGTTTCTTCGGGTATGATTTCCTCTTCTCCTAACCATTCTCATTTGTTTACTTTTGTTAGCTTTCATGCACTTTCTTTTGCCGATAAGGATTATGGAATTGGAGACACACTTCCCCCCTCCTCCCTAGCCTGTCCCTTTCGCCCCCCCCACTTCCACTTTCTCTGTCACTCCCCCATCTCTCCTGGTATCCCCCCCTTCATTACCCCAATTCCTGAAGTAGGGCCTCCCTCCTCGCCCTATCAAACTTAATCTAAGGAAAAGTAAAAATTAAAGGTATCTAATCATTTCAAACTAGACCTTATTCTGACCCCCTTTCCTCCTAAGCTACCAAGGGGTCGACCCACCTCCCTCTCAAAGGCACAAATACAAGTTAGAGATGAGATCACCTCAGGCACAATCAACCATTCACAGGGCACTGAGAGCATCGAACCCCTCATCCGACCCTCCACCCCCCCCCCCCCCCATGAAGATTGTCTCATTCAATTGCAGAGGGTTAGCTAGGCCTGATAAAAAACTAACCCTAATTGATCTATGCTACTCCTGTCGATGTCATCTTATTTTAAGAAACGTTAGGATCAGATGATTCCATTACACATCTCCTTGATCCATTGTTCCCTAGATGGACCTTTATAGGCCTCGATGCTAATGGAAGATCCAGGGGACTTTCCCTGGGATACAAAAACCGTTCCATCAAACTCTATAACTAATAAGGAGGCATAGGGTACATTCGGGCAGACTTGTTCTCAGCTGTTCTGGGTATAGAGGTGCGAACCATCAATGTATATGGGCCGTGCTAACATAGGCTTGTCTTTTGGGACCATCCCCTTAGCTCAGAGGTATTGCAGAAGGATTTCCTAATCATGGGAGGGGATTTAAATTTTTCCATTGGTCACTTTGAATCCTGGGGACACCATGCACAACTGGACCCCTTATTTGCCTACTTTAAGAATTTATTGGATTCCCATAACTTATTGGACATCCCCTCTGCCAAATTGCTACCTACTTGGAGGAACAATAGAGTTGGGGAGGAATGTCTTGCACGAAGACTAGACCATTTCCTTATCAACGAAGGACTTCTAACCCTGAGTCTACTCCATAGACAGTGGGTGGGATCGGGAGGAATCTCTAATCATGTGCTTATCTACATGGAGATCAATGGGGGGCCTGGGAAACCTAAGGGTCCTTTCAAGTTAAGCTCCACTTGGTTAAAGGATCCCACCTATGTGCGTATGATCACGAACTTCTGGAAGTCACATCCCATAGCTGCCAGTGGGAACATAGCTTAGGGTTTTGCTCACAACCTTATCGAGATGAAGAGGCTCTCCAAAATATGGACACATAACAAAAGAATAATGGATGATCAATCCCTATTGAATGCAGAAAAGGAAATTATTGAGTTTGAAAATAGCTTGGGTGGGGTCTACAGATCGACTGAACACAAGGACAAATTCATTGATCTATATGCCATCAGAGGAAAACTTCTTAAGAATCGCGAAGAAGCGTGGAGGCTGAGAAGTAGGGCAATCTGTCTGCATGAGGGAGATGACAATACAAAATTCTACCATAAGCATGCAAACGACCAGAAAGTTATTAACACCATCTAGCAACTCTCGAATGAGCAAGGCCTACCTATAAACACCTCCCCCCAATTGGCATCTTTAGCATCCTCACATTTCAAACAGATGTACAGGGCACCCCAAATGTAAATCTTGCTGAAATCATACAAGTATCCTAATTATTCCCTTGATTTGTGGAGAAGGAGGAAGGCAGGGAACTGACTAAGGAAGTCACTACAGGTGAATTGGAAGCCACTCTCAAATGGTTTGAAAAGGACAAGAGTCCAAGGCTGGATGGATGGTCGATCGAGTTCTACCTTGCCTTCTTTGAGACTAGGGGTGGACCTCCTCAAGGTAATTGAAGACTCCAGATTAAATGGTAAGATGCATGAATCCTTCACCTCTACCTTCACCGCCGTCATTCCAAAGACTAACAATCCATCCACGTTTGACGATTATAGACCTATATCCTTATGCCACTTCATCTATAAGGTCATGGCTAAGATCATAGCCAATCGAATGCGACCCATTCTATCCACCCATATATCACAGGAGAAATTCGCCTTTCTACAAGATCGACAGATTCACGAGACAGTTGGAACTGCCCAGGAGGTCTTGCACTCACTGCACTCCAAGAAAATAAAAGGTATGATACTAAAGGTCTACCTCTCTAAATATTTTGACAGAGCAAACTAGTTGCATATTAGAATGCTTCTAACCCATCTAGGGTTTCCTTTCGATTCAATTAAAATGGATTATGAGTTGCATCTCTAACATACCATTTAGTGTTCTAATCAATGGAGCAGCTTCACCATTCTTTCATTCTGAAAGAGGTCTCTGACAGGGCTGCCCCCTATCACCACCACTTTTTCTCCTGATCATGGAAGGGCTCAGCAGGTTTGTCAAAGAAGAGTTCAGAAGGGGCAGATTGTAGGGTATAAAGATCACAGAAGGGTGCATATTGACTCATCTACTTTTTGTGGATGATGTCTTGTTGTTTCTTAATGGAAGCATAGGGGATTTGACAAACATGAAGAACACATTCGCACTGCTCCAATCAGCCATTGGTGTGACTGTTAACAGCGACAATTCGACCCTCACAGAGGTTGGATGTTCCCCATATGAAATTCATTATGCATTGCAAAGATTTCAATTCATTGTACTTAGATTAGAGGAAGGGCTTAGATACTTGGGCTATAAGTTGAAGCCTCTAGGGTATAAAATAGCAGATTGGACATGGCTTATTTCTAAGATGGAGAAAAGACTCAATATTTTGTACTACAAATACCTTTCCAGGGCAGGCAGACTCATACTCATCAAAGTTGTCCTGGAGGCCACCCCGATCTATTAGATGTCTTTGGCATAGATTCCTAGGGATATACTCTCCAAGATCTAGGCCTTATGCTGTAGATTCCTTTGGAAGGGACAACAGATAGGTAGAATTTTTGCATGGGTCAAGTGGGAGGCACTCAATTTGCCCAAGAAATGGGGAGGATGGGGCATCAAGAAATTAGAGGATTTCTCCCCTGCTCTGGAAACGAAACATGGATGGCAGATTGTTACATCAAACAACCTATGGACAAGGGTGGTTGTATCAAAATACATCACCCCTCTAAACTTGATGGACTGGCTAAGTTAACTTCAAAGACTCCGCTCAGGGGTATCAATCATATGGAAGGTTGTAATAAAATCTTTGGTCATCATCAGAGCTGGCATCACATCGAAAATACAGTCTAGAATGGATGTGAGAATAAGAATGGATCCATGTATTGGCTGCGGGAATCCCCACAGGTTGCTAGAAGAACTCAAAAATTTTCTCAAAGATATCAATATTACCCATATCGGCCACATAGTGGACCCCAAACACACCACTCTATTTCAGCAAGCCTGGAAATCGGCCCACGGAATAAACATTCCACAACAATGGACATAGCAGTGGAATGCATACATCATGGCTCTCACTGAGGCTCACATCTGGATTCGCAAAGGGGATGATGAGGTTATATGGGCGCTCTCGAAAGCTAGTAAATATACCCCAAAGGATGGATACCTTGTGTTAGCCAAAGAATGTCATCCACAAGCCATAGAGTCATGGTGGAAGCATTTGTGGAAGCTAAAGACCCCCCCAAGAGCAGACTTCTCATGTGGACCATATTGAAAAATAAAATCCCCACAGAGGATAACCTTCTCAAGTGAGCCCAGCACAAAACAATGTAAACTTTGAAACATGAACCCATATTGTTGCCCGTTTTGTAGAGATAGCAAAAAAGTGACCCAATTTTGAAAAGGGGTGATGCAAAACACACGTGTTTTTTAAAGCTTAGTTTTTGGCACTATAATTTTTTTTATGTACATTGTGTTTTATAATGGTAGTGTTTTTTATGCTGATTTAAAAACATGGTAATTCTACACCAGACCCTTTTTTTAAAAGGCTTTTATTTTTTATTTTTATTTTTCTAATATATGAAATGTAAATAATTATTTTGTAAATTTAATAATTTTTGAAGTGGTCTTTTTCTTCATATTTTCTTGCTTTTATTTTAATTTATTTTTTTTTTTTTGTAGTGAAGTTTTTATTGTTTCGCATATTTAAAGAAGAAGGTCGATATTTTCAATTTTCGATATTCTACATATTTTTACATCGGTAATTAATTTTCAATCCACAAGAAATAATTGTTTCAAAAACAATATTTTCTAACAATTGACATAAAAATAGCCATTTTTAACATAAATATAATTAAAAAACTACACATTTTGATAATTTTTTGCTACAATTGACATGCGAAAATCATAATTTTTATACGAAAATTTTAACTAAAAATAGTTAAATAATAGTTTTTTTATGAATTTCATGTCAACAAAATAATAATAGTCACTTTTTTTTCAAAAAATAATGATTAACTTAAAAATTAATGCGAAAATCACATATTACAAATATTGAACGCATAAATTTTTTTAATTGAGTGTATATTCTTTTCATAAAATGTCAAAGTCAAAACATTGCAAGTATAACTACTTAATAGTTACAAAAAATGAGCTTGATTTCCAAGCATAAATTAAGTTTAATCAACAATGTCACGTAATCCAAAATCTTCGTCCTCTAGAGTTTCATCATTGTCTTCCTCCACAATATTTTCTGCTTCCTTTTGCTCATTTTTGTCTTCTAATGGATCTTTGATGTCTACGAATCTCCCAATGTGTGTCTTTCCAAACATCCCATGTAATGGTGGTTGAGGTTCCTTTGCCTTTTTTGCCACACGTGATTCACTAAATTCCCCTTTCTTCAACCCAATTTCTTGCATTGCATCAGGAAGAAATCGAAGAACATTAATTCTTTGCTGAATGAAATTGCACTGTAATGGATCTTTTTCAATTGCAATGCAATTTCTTCCTTTTTGAAGGCAGCATGCTAGTGTTGTACCTAATTATCAAGCACAAAAGAAATAATGAAGTAAAGTAGTACAATGCCATATTAATTAAAAAAATAACATATTGAAATTCAATTCTATATAATAAAACTTACCTGAGCCAGAAAATAAATCCAGAACCCAATCTCCTTCATTTGAACATATGTTTATAAGATAGTTAATCAATAATTGTGGTTTTTGATAAATGTTAAGTATCTCTCCTTTTACTTCTTTTCTTCATATGTGAGTTTTCTCACAACAGCATCATAAATCAGTATTTGGCTATGACTCTTTTCGTCTACCCGATTAAAAATCATAGACATATAAATATCATCTTTTGTCCAACTATCAATATGAATGAATTCACAATCATTTAGAAATACTTGATCGTCACGGTTAAGAAGATTTGACTTTTGCCTATAACATGAAATAGTAAAAGTTCAATCAACTTGTACATAAATGATTTTTTCAACATTAATCAAATATACATTTTAAACATTTTACCATGTAAGTTGCATCCTTGAATTTGTTTTCCCTTTGAAGTTTAACAATATCATTGCCAATTGTGTGTCTGAATGAAATGTCACAAATCTCCATAATGGTGATGATGTGACTTCTACAAATCCTGCAACCACTTTACTAAGAGCTTGATAAGTATAAGGGTCACTATCATAGTCAATGTTTGGAATATTGAAACCATGGGGAATATCTACAATAACTAGGGCATACTCCTTTTTAAGTATGAGTTTAGCAATGTCTTCACAGTCGCCTTGTATTACTTGATATTGAACAGTGTCTAGCCCATTCCAAATGAAATTAGTAAGAGTTGGATCAAGTTCAACATTCTTAACACGTTGCTCCCTCAGTCTTTCGGTCGTTATTTTTTCAATAAAGGTTCTGAAGCTAGTTGGTGCTCCATTATCATCCTTATTCATATTTTATAAAATAAAAAAATATGTGTAGGTTATAAATTAAAAATAGTACACAGATGAATAAAAATTAATGTGTAAATAAAGATACCTTTTTAAATGCAAGATAAAAGGCTTTTAATGTTGATGTAGAACTTGAATCTAGATAGTTGCGTACAACATCATCCCAACTATCTTCATTCAACAATCTAACCATTTGTTCTTGAATTTTCATGTAAACTTTGTGACTGCATAGATAAAGTAACAAAAAGTTAATATAATGATTTGTATAACAAATACTACCAAAAACAACATGTTTTATTTAAAAGATAAATATAATCTAGAACTAAATAAAAATAATTCAACAAACTTACTTTTGAAATTCTTCAGACATTTCCTCCAATGATAATTCCCCTGACTTCACACAAGATAATATTGTTTTGACAATTTTTTCATCTTTCAGTCCTTGCATCGCCCTCCAAGGTGTGATAGTCATATCATTTGGAAGCTGCTTCATTTCAGGAGCTGATTTATTGTTGCTACATATCAATGGCTTAGACTTTTTGACCCTCTGGTTTTTAATGGCAATGTCTTCCCACATGCTAAAAATCTCATCAATCAACTTCCAAACATCTCTAGTTATAAATGCCAATTGTAAAATGTTATCAACACCTCTGAATAAATCACTATTTTTGTTGCCTTTTCCACCTTTTGAATTGGTTTTCTCTTCAATTTGGTAGCATATTTCCATACAACATTCCTTTCAGAAATCTACAGTAACATGTATCCTATCCCCACCACATTTTTCTTAAAATTCACTATGAATAAATCTAACCCTATGGATGAAATTCATAGACATCCTATATTCATTATCTGAATTATGATCCCATGCCACTAACTTTACTTCTGTATCTGATAAACCAGCATAAATGATACATTTCATTGTTTCAAAACATGGGTTATTAGGATATTTCTCCATCAATTGTCTTTGAGCTTCTACAGAATGGTTCCCCCCAAGCACATAATAATTGTATTCAAAACATTTTGACTTATCAAATGCTTCTTTGTTGGGAACTTAAAGTGGATCAACAAGAAGCACATAACTAACCACATGAGCATATGGACTGTACCTCATCAATGTCTTCAAGTTGTGAACATGCAGATGATGTGGCTTTCTAACTTGATATTGACATTGTCCTTCACTTACTTTATAGGTTTGCCTGACATTAAGCTGAAATGTGCGACCACCATCAATTAAGTTTCTCTTTGTCAAATTATCTCGAATGACATTTTGTTTTGTTTTGATAATGCCATCTTCTAAATCAGCTCCTGGTGTAATGATTTCTCTTCTTTCTTTTGAAGTTTCACTAGGTTCTTGACTGCTGGTAATGACTGCTTCAAAATCATCAACTTTACTTTTCTTGGTCATAACATTCCCAACAGAGTTATTCTTGGGCATTGTTACTTTTGGATTTTTATGGCTCTTCTCAGTTCCAATGTCATCTTCAGTAATGACAACATATGTTTCACTGTCAATTTCAACTTCATCGTTCTCAAAAGTAACTTGTTTACCCTTGCTATATTTATCCACCAGATACCTTTTTTTCTGATTCTTTGGATGTAGTTTTGTAGCATTATCAATTACTTCATTTTGTCTATTTTCCATATCTTCTTCTAACACTGAGTAAAAACTGCTGACAACTTTCATGATATCATTCTCAATGAAATGCCTCCCAACCTAATTGAACAACTTTCAACGAAATTCTGCCAAACAAAATATCATATGTCAATAAAAAACAAAGTTAAAAAATATAGTAAGACACTTTCAAAAACGTAAAATACAAATATAAATAACAATACTTACAATGTTTTGTGTCATCTCATTTACGATTTGACTACACAACTTTGTAGATACCTCTCTTGTGTCATACAATGAATATGATAGTTAGTATTTAACCCTTTCATGTGACTTGGGAGCTTTTGTAAGTACTTAAACAATTTCAGTGTCCGGTACTGAACACATATCTACGACTCCTGCCATCACCTCAAAAATTCCATTATCATTCGGTATATCGATATATAGATATATATTCACATTTGTGCTTTCTCTTTCTTTCACATACCACATTCTTGATGGAAATTTCGCCTCTTTTGAATTCTTCTAGTCTGAAATCATCTTCTTATCACTTGAGGCACTTGAAAGATTTGTAGTCATGAGCTCAGGTGGAGTTTGTTCACCAATGTTTCTTTTAGATGCACCTTTATGAGTCTTTGGTCCAGAAAGATTCACTGAAATCCTCTTTGATGCCATTTTCCTGAAAAATAGAAACACATAAATCAATAAATAATAAAAACATATTAACTTAAATTAACAACGAAAATATATCATAAATTTTAATCAACAATTTCCCCAGCCACCGCCCCTCATATTCCAAAAGGACATGCATTAACATTCCAGTGTAAAAAAAGTAAATCACGAATAAAATATTTTGCTCGGGTGCCTTCACCCAACTCCCCCC
>APFE030103657.1:2974-38246 GCA_000404065.3 Pinus taeda | reverse complement strand
AGTGGTGTAGGTTAGTATATATTTAACATTAGTTTATATAATATGTAATATTATATTAATTAAATTAATTAATAATATGTAATATATTATATTAATTAAATTAATTAATAATATTCAATATTTAATTAATTTAATTAAAATTTAAATATCATTTAGATTAATATTGATTAGTTTTTAATTAGAATAGATTTGTTTATAAATCGCTAATTAGACATCAGTTATTTTAGTTTAACTAAATAGGTTAATTAATAATTAGTTTAGTTTATAATTAACAATTAATTAGAATTCTAATTTATGATTTAATTCTTAATGAGAATTTTGATTTTTTTTAGCTCAGCAACAGAATTTCCAGATTCATGCCAGATTTGATCCATCAATTTTGGAGGCTCATAAATTAAGTTATATTTGGCCAAATGAGGCCCAGGATAGCTCATTGGAAAGAGAAAATCAAGGAGAACATTTTGGAGGAGGTTTCACCAATAGATTTGATCACTTATTGGTTCAAAAATCAGGTAGAAGATCAGGAGCCGAATTTTGAAAACAAAATCATTTTTCTGAGTTATTTTCTTCAATTTCATTTGTCCAAAGCCTCTTCTAATTGCCGATCCATTGATCAATGATATCCTTTGCCAATCAAACCATTCCAAGCATAAATACAGAGCTTATATTTTATTTTCAATTATTTATTTAAATAGAATTTGATTGGGTTTGATTTAATTGCCAGAAATGATATTTTGATTGCATTTTAATGTATTTTGATTTTTTTTGCAGGAAAACAGTGGAAGAAATATGGAGATAAGAATCTCAATCAATGATAATGCTCCAGCAATTGGATTTGGTAGATTTCTCTTCAACAAACTCTTCTCTCAAGAATTCATTGACAAATATTATAAATAACAGATTGTAGAAGGTAATAGGGGTTGCTCTCCTCTGCAATTTTAGACTCCATGAAAGCACTACTGTAATAGGAATTTAAAGTTGTAGGAGGGAGGAGAGAAAATCTCAGATCTGGGGATTATTGAGGATTTTCCCTTTGTATCTTGAATTATGTGTGAGGGGCAGAGTTTGCACTATTATGGCTCTAGTTTTGAAGGCAAAAGTTCAAGCAATGTAAAGGACTGTTGGAGACCAAGGTCAGAGAAATGGAGGCAATAAATTGGTATTTTTTAATACTACTATTTCAAATATCAGTTTCATTTTTATGATAACAAGAATGTGTTATTTTATTCATGTTTGTGCACTATTGTCAATATGGGTAATTTGTCCCAATGTTGTTATTATGTATCTCTGTCCTTATGGAATAAATCTTGATTTCTGAGTAACTATTTACTCAGAAATATTTCTTATTAAAACAGATTTATTGAATGGTAATATGTTGTGAACTATTTCCACATATTATTGTTTAATTATTGGATTTAATGATTTGATAATCAATATCATTTATGTGAACTATTTCCTAAGTGTTGTTGGTTTATTATTTCAGTTAAGAGGTCTCAATAGGATGTGTTTTGATATCCATAATATCAGTTAATTGAACTACTTCATTAACTGGATATTCATTATAAACAAAACATACTTAAATCCCAATACTTTAATTATCTTGCTCTTAGTTGGGTTAAATCTATATCTACCTAATTAAGATAGGATTTAGATTATTTTCTTTTGCTTGCATCATAGAATAAGCTTGCATTTAGAATAAATTCTACATTCTTTTAAGTCCTCTCCTCGAAGAGGCAAAATTTTAGTTGTGGCTTGGTTGAACCCAAATCAGCTTAAGGGTCATTCTCTTTCCTGATCAGCAAGAAGAAGTGATCCGATATCCCTGTCTATTGGTAGTTAAAGATACATTATAAACCAATAGCAATAGGGAGATGGTAACTGGACCTAGTTAAACCAGTCGGAGCCACCACACCAAACAGAAAAGGAGTTGCTTTAAGGTCCGGACCGGGTGTTTATCCCCCAATGTTGTTGCAGTGATTTTTGAGGCATCAACAAGGCTATGTGGCCTTCACCGTTGTATGTTTTATCTGACAAGTTATCCGAGGGCTATTTCGAGATAGTGAAGTCGCTACCATAAGACATACACTCCAGAACAGAAACTCTGTAGTTAGTCATGATAGATATATAGAGATTCAAAACATATGTGAGGACTCAGCTTATCATCTGGCCCTCCTTCTTGCACCAAAATGTTTATGGTGATGGACCCAACGACATGTTAGTGGATCTCCCCGATAAGAAGTCCCAACTAGAGCTCAGACCGTTTGGTATAGGAGTCCCAAAAGCAGGTCATGCAGTATCACCTTGATCGCGCTTTCACACATAGTCAAGTAAAATGTCTCTGTTGGTAGCAAGGGTGTGACATATGCAGCAAGTCAAAGAAGGTGCATGAGAGGTTCTAACACATGAAGAGTGAGTAGAGTGCACCCCTTGGAAACCTATGATAGCATGGAGCTAAGAAGGGAAAACACGAGCAAAGATGCATCACAACATGGAAGGTGAGTTAGCTAGCAATAAATAGTGATGGTTAAACCAACAACACATTTCACTAAGATTCATACATACATATACAAAAAATATCCATACATGCATATGTAAGCAAACAGATACATATATCATATAGAGTAAACAGATAGCTGAAATACAATACAATATATGCATGAAACATGTTGCCTTTCTTATATTAAGAGGTGTAAGTTATAGTCATACAATACATCCATGTCCAACCACTAGTTTCGATAGCGGAACATTACAGCCACAACTGCATGCTCCTCCAAAGAGATATACTAGCTCTACAGAGTGGAGAAGCCAAGGTTCATTATAATGTTGTCCAAGCTCTCTCTATGATAGTCCTATTGGAATATTGGTTGACCAAAAGCCTCTACAATGAGTTATAAGGGACTATTTATAAAAAAGTGTTGGGGGACCCTTGACATTCCCCTTTGAGACCATTCATCTATCCTCATGACTCTTCAACTACACTATGATTGTAACATTCAACTATCTACACTTGAACTTCCACTTGACAAGACGTTACATTACAATGCACATGTGCCCATGTGAGACAAAATGACTTGAGAAATCCATACAAGACATCATTGACACTTGAACCATTGTGGTGAGACCAACTCTTTAACATCCTTGTGATGGTCGAAGGTGGTGAGATGATGCCAAGCTTGGTTTTCCATGATGGTGTCTGTGCATTCAATAGTGACATCTTGCTGAAGCGAACTCTTGCCTTCGTTGCATCCGGATGCACTCATATGGCTCCTTTATCCAACTCATTTGATAGCATGTGCATGGTCATCCTAGGTGCCACCGAACCGACAACATGTTAGTGCATTGTGTCTACACTGCTCTCCACGAATGTGTTGGTGGCAATGCGTATTAACATGTCAAAATACATGTTTAGCTCTAGTTGGACTTTCTTCTTGTCTTCACCTTGGTGAGTGTGCCAAATGGGTGGGATCGCATGCATGTGAACAATGACATGCATGCTGCTGAATTCCTTTGCATGTGATCAACAACACTGCTCACCTTGTCTGCTTCATGACAGTTGCTGGGATGTATTTATAACTTGTACAGGAATAGTTTCATCCATCTGTGCATGTTACGCCCCCTGTTGTACCTATTCCTACTGCAACTCATTCTCTCATCTATGCAGCATTGTTCTTCCTTGAGTTGCTGCTTCAGCACATGCAACTCCTTCTCTATTTCATTCTTTGCCTTCATGTGATGTTCATGTCCCATCACCACTTCATAGCTTGAGTCTCCAAAATTTCTTTCATCACAAGTGGATGTGCTTGAGCCTACAACTTTTTTATGCCTCTGTGTTAGCAACAACCTTCCTCTTGCATTCATTGCGTGTAGGTGTGCTACTTTATGCTACTACTGATGGTGTTTCTTGCTGTAATGTTGCTGCCATATTATCTTGATGTCCTTCTCTATGAACAACTTTATGTCTTCCTAGGTAGGCGAGCTCATAGACACTTGCTTGGCTGCAAACCCTGTTGGGCTCTAAACGTTGTCCTTTGATTATTTTCTCCTAAAGGCTATTGTACTTGTACTGCTAAGAGACAGGCAAATACATGTGATGCCTGGAGATATAGAAACACTCATGGCAAGCAATTTGTCAGTCAAAAACCAAAAAAAAACTTGAGGATTGACTTGCAACATACCTATGTGATAGATCGTGAAGGTTGCACAATTTCTGCTAGGAAGTCAGGAGACTGACTACTAAAGTTGTGTAAGGTAGAGTTCAGGCTATCAAGAAGCTGACTAACTACTGGAACTACGCAATCCAAGTTCCAACATCAACTGCTAAGGACTGAAACTGTTGTGAAATTTCATTCAGCAGTGACATGCAACGAGCAAACTACATTGAACAATTTCTGGGGCCAGTAGTAAACTACCTCCAACAATTTCACAATCCAAGTCTGGAGGTCAGTGCTAGCCTAGAATTGCACAATTTCTAGAGGGAAGGCAGAGCCTTCACTTCTGGAAATGCATAGTGCTAGTCAGGTAGGGCACGATCCAAGCCAAGGCAGCCCAGACCAGCCGACGGGCGACTGAAAACATGAGAAGTCTAGATGCATGGTGAGATGAGTGAAAAAAATAGTGAATGATAATTCATGCAAACAACAAGTGTAGAATTCAAAAAATAGGAAAGCATGCATGTGTGTGAAGCGAGTCCACACAATGACGATCGTCTGTGCAAAGCATTGTCATGCATGCGACAGTAGTGAGATGTGAACGAAAATTGAGACGGTACTTCTACAAGCTATGATACATCAAAATGAAAACAAGCATTCACTAAAATCAACCAAACAACACTCACATGAAGCGAAACACAAAAAGAGACAAAAATGCAACACAAGACATGAAAAGAGGGCTTACCCCAAAACAGTGGAGCTGAATGTGCCGACAAATCCTAGATGCAATGTGGGATGTTAAATATGCAAGGTCGATGTGAGGAATGAGCTCGAAAGTGTTTGGTTGATGAGTTTCGATAAAATTGAGGTTGTGACACGCATGCCACAAATCTAGGAAAATTGACACTTGGGAGGAGGTTTCTGAAATGATCCTTGCATGTAACCTCAAGCTGCTAAAAATAGATCTCTAAATTAAGGGATTCCTCTACATGCTGCCTTGGGAGAGGCAGTCCATGCATGAAAATTAGTTTTGCTCAGTCCTGGAGGGAACCGGTCAACCTAAAGGCACATGCAACAACCTAATTGACCGATGGAAAAAAAATGCATTTCTGGGAGGGTGATAGGCTGGCTGCCCCGACAGATTACACAATTTATGGGATGAGTAGCTGATTGCTCCCCAAAATTGCACAATTGATCGGCTGAGTAGTCTTGTTGGGATATATTGCACAATTTTTCTAGTGAAGCTTGACAGAAAAAGTTTCACAATATTGGAGGCCAGCAGGCTGCCAGTCAGGATTTCACAATTTCTAGAGGGGAGGCTAGTCCCCCTCCAGAATTAAGTAATTTCTTGAGGGATATGTTCATCTCGTAGTTGGACCAAGTTCGAAGAAACAACTTGTGAGGGGGATGCAATAGGCTATCATGCACAAGCAGGAAATCTACTAGAAAACCACTAAGGCTTGTGTACTTGACAATGCAAGACATGCTACTAAGGGTGGTTGGTAGGGAGGCTCCAAAACGAAGCTAAGGAAAAATTTTGGAGGGTGGTTTCAGCCGCTACAACAGGACTGTAAGGGCATTGAGGAGATATCACAAAAGGATTAAATAACGGATTCAAAGGATATAAAAAAAACCTGTATGGACTCTCAGGGGTTTTTGGATCAGACTCCTGAGGTGACAAACAATCTGAAGGTGGTGGACGAGAAGCAATGGGTTGGATGCTTGGGACAATCCCAAATTCAAAGCCTTGAGCTTCAAGTGGTTGTGGAAATTCTGGATAAACTCCTTGTGAAGACCCTTTAGTATCAGACAACGAAGGGGAACTGTAGGGTGAACTTAATGGTTTAGCCACGGTGACTTTCTCTCAAGAGAGGAAGAAGAAGAGGTGATTCATTGAGGGCTGATTAAAATTAAAATTTACAAGGAATTACTCAATATGGGGCCAATTAAGTTTATGACATGAAACAATAAATAAATCAAAATGGGTAATTAGTAGGCAAGAGGGTTCACCAAGTAATCGTGAACCATTATATACACCTTAGCTAAAATCAAGGACTTGACGTATGATAGCTGATCTCCTAGAATGTTGTGTTTGGTGTATCGCATTTACAAGGCAGATGATTCGGTTACCTGTGGCTAAAGAATAACATCCTAATGGGGTCTCCCAATATATACACGATGGTATGAGGAGTAGAAGTCCCTGTTAGCATTGTCTAATATAGAACCGTTTGATGAGAGCATCCCTATATAGTTATCATATTGAAGTGCCTCCGATATACTCGAAAGTACTGGAGAACCTTCTATATACTTCCATACTGGGACGTGATTTCACCACTGAGATACACTGTAGGTAGTTAACAATAGCTACTATGTTTAAAGACACTAGAAAACATCGCTAGCCTAGACATCTAGATATTTATGTTAAGTGACAAATGCTCCTTAGGCTAATTCAGGTAAATTTTAAGTTTATCTTGGATTAAGTTTCAATTTGATGGATCAACGATGTCGACTATTCCTATAATGCACCTAAATGATGAAAATGAAACCTTTTTCATTTGATCAAGGCTAAACTAACGAAGGAAGAGATACAACCAAGTAATGCGTCAAACAAGCAAAATGCATTAACATGATTCATTCCAATGAAAAGTGTAAAAAAAAAATCTAATCTTTCATTTCACTAACAAATGCAATGCCAAGATGCAATCCTATAGAAATGAAAATCACTTTCCTTTCACTAAGATGCAATAATGATTTTTCTTTCACTTTCATTCAATCAAGGCATGCTAATGAAATGAGCAAAGGAAAATGTAATCAATTCAATGACAATGAAAATTTCTTTCACTTTATGATTTCGAATGCAAGAAATGTCTCAAAAGACTTAAATGATGAAATCTTTCACTTTTTCTTTCCGAAACATAAGAATGAAAGAAAGAACTTTCTTTTAGTCCAACCAAAGAAAACAATTTGTAATCTATGCTTGACAATGGAACTAAAGAAATATTTAAAGCATCAACATGAATCGACACTAATGAAAACAACTTCAAATCAATGAACCAAAAGTAACTTGGAGAAAATGTCCCGATTGCAGTAAGAATACTTAACAAAAGCAATCAATCTTAGGAAAGTAGACCAAACAATGAGTGGAGGGTGACCTAGAAGCCCTAGAAACCCTAGAAACCCTAGAAAGAAATCAAGCTTCGAACACACGTTAAAAAAGTCAAGAGATAATTGCAGTCATATAAGCATAACAACCAAGACAAATACACTATAAACACACTAAAAAATCATTGATAGAGTCCAAAAACACTGAAAACAAGAAGAAACACTAATTTTTATTTATCCTCAGGGATCAGTGCACCTGTTATAGGAAAAAGAGTGATGCAAGGGTAATCATCACGACTATAATTGAAAAAGAAGCAATGACAACACGATTGTTAAAGCTAAACTAGCGATGGGCGAGAAAAGTAGGGAAAAACAAAAAATCTTTAAGACCAAAATAGACTGAGTATCCTCAAGCAATAACCAATGAGTACAAGTAGCTACAGAGAGGAAAACAAGCCAAGAAACTAACGGTTGGTCAAACTCATCATAGAATCAGGTTGAAGGATTGTATGGAAAGGGTTATACCTTCCCCAGTGAATTCGCCATTTTTTTGTCTAGGAGATCCTCTCTATGGATAGAGATGATCTGTCAAGTCCAATGAGTGGGACTACAAACCTACGTGACAATCTACTAGACACTTTCCTAAGTTACAATCGAAATAGGAGAAGAGGGAGAGGGCCTAGCTTGTTTTGATTCTATAACATCCTCCTTTGTTGAATACCTCGAATCACTTGCACCATGGGCTCAGTCCTACTTCTCACAGTGTTTAAATTCTTGCAGAAGAGATCAAGACACAACAAATAATACAAGTACAACTAGCATAATCGAAAGTAACCTACTTAATAGATCAAGGAGCAATAAGATAAATGATGCATTACCATACACATTTATGGAAAATGAACGAGAAATTGTATATATTAATAGAATAAATGAGGAATCATACAACCAAGCCTTGATGTCAATAAGCTCTCCTTGAGTGAATGTCCAAGTCCAAGCTCAAGCTCTCCAAGAACTCCTTTTCCAAGCCAAATGAGTAGCATGTAGGCACAATCTCAGCATAAGGGTGCAAATAGCTAAAAACCAACCATTTGGGAATGGGAGAGGATGAATATATAGGTAAGGGAAGGGAATTAGGATCTCTCCAAATATAGGGGAAGGCCCAAATATCAAGGAGGTAGCTCATAGGGATAAGACCAAAGGGCCAAGTTAAGAGAAATTGACCTCATCAATGTTGAAAAACCTTGAGCTCATTGTTTCAGAAGCCTCTAGATCATGAAGCTTCTTGTCCTCTTTGGGAAAATTTCCTTTTAGGGATCAACGTAGGTATCCAAGCAAAACACACACTGGCATCGCAAATCTATTATAGTGCAACTAGTGACCATCGTCATTTTCAGTATCAGGGAAGCGATCATGATCAAATTAGGGTTTTAGAGCCCTTTTATTCAAGGGAAGCTCAATTCATTTTTCCATCAGTGTTTTAAGGAGGATCTGAGTTGCATAACTAGATGAGTACACTTCATGATGGTCATGTTTTGGGAACTTTTGGACATGTCACAGGGAAGTGTGGGAGGTGTGAAAAAATATTTTGTAACATTTATGTTTGAGGTACAATTCAATTTGGGATTCATTATAGTGCAGAAACATCTCCTCTATTGGTTGGTTTCAATGACTCTGATTGGGTTGGTGACCTTGATGATCGAAATTATACTAAGGGTTATGTCTTCGCTGTTGGTTTTGGACCTATTACATGGGATTGCAAGAAACAAAGTGCTATTTCTCTTTCTTCAGTAGAAGTAGAGTATCATGGTGGCATTGCAGCTAGTAAGGAATACATGTGGCTTCATCAGATCTTGTCAGAGTTTGGTTTTTAGTAGCAACATCCGGCTACACTTTGGTGTGATAATAAAAGTTTCATTCAACTATGCAAAGATCCAATCCAACATCAGCATATAAAACAAATTGAAATACACATTCAATTCATCAGAAATCTCTTTCATGACCATGTTCTTGAAGTGAAACATTTTCAACTGGTGATCAAGTGCAGACATCTTTACAAAGGTTCTCACAGAGGCAAATTTTACTAAACTTCGATTTATGGTTAGAGTTTAGGAAGTTTTCAATAAGGGGGGATAGGGTCTAATGCCTCCTTCCTTCTCCCATTATGTCATATTTGTACATCCTTCAATCCTATCCCAAGTTGTTCTTAAGGGGGGGATGTTAGGATATTCCGACACATAGGAAATAATTAAGTACAACTGGGTCTAATGTATAGTTAGGTAAAGTGTGTTTCTTTAGTATGTACTTTTTTTAACTTACAATCCGATGATCATGATATGTTCTAGACATGAAGTGATCTAATGGTTCATTCTATCCTCGGTATTACCGACAATTGATCTGTGACTTAACACCCAATTGGTCCATGATCTCTATTTAAAGAGCATGGAGGGTCATTTGTTAGGTGACCATTCATGAGAGAAGCTTATGTAAATTTTATTTCTTTTACATTAATAAATTTCTTGAAATGGTCACATTGGCTCAAACCATGGATTGTTTCCCTCTTTGAGGGTTTTAACCACATCAAGAATACGGGTGTGTTGATCTATGATCTGTTTGTGAGCAGTGTCCTTTTGGTGTTCTATCTAGGGAACTTACCCTACAAATTCCTACAATCTAGCTTTATGGGAAGATCATTCAGGATTCTAGATGGATGAAAACCTCTTACATCAAAGGATTTCAGAGTGGTAGATGACTGATTGATGGTTGGAGAACCTAAATATTTCTAACAAGAAATCGACAAATACACATAGAAGCTCCTTCGTCAATAATTGTGTGAAACACTCATCTGGCTTTAATAAAAGATGGAATCTAGAATGCTAGTTGATGAAGGAGTCTTGGTATATGCCTCTCAATATCAAAGATAATTATATTAGAATCTTGTAGATCAATAGCCTCTATGCTTGACAATAAAAATTTTCATTATACAAGGCATGTTTAGAGCACTTTTAGAGATGACATTGTGGAAGGGGACATAGCCAAGTCTTCAACAATGTTTTCATTTTGTGAAACCGTAGCATGTGGGTTGAAAGATGATTTTCGAAGCACAACTTTGGGAGGTGGTCGAATCATCATGTCAGGGTTCGTTTTCTCAATCTATAATGGCTCAAAAGGAGGAGGAGGAATTAAACTGGAAGGTTGACTAGATGAACTAACCTCATTTCCATTGTCAAGAGGACCTTAGAACAATATTTTGATCTTGTAGCTACCATAACTTAATGTAAAGGCACCATCATGATATCTGGTGATGTGGAAGAGGAAGACCTGTTATCAGAAACCATTTTTCTATCTTGAAAAGGAAATGGATCCTTCAAAACATTGAGAGCTGGAGAATCTTTAATGAATTTTGAAACTTCTGCTCAATGTGCGCATTCCTTTGTATAATGATCCTCATTTCAAAAAATGAAAGGATAGCGAGGTTTTTGTTTCTCTTCCGTAGGTTTAGTTTTAGTGGGTTTCTCGTTTGAAGAAGAATTTTGTTTCGATTTACATTTCCCCTTATTTTTACCTTAGGTCAATTGGGTCTTGTCAGTAGATGATTCTACAAAATTAATTTCATAAATAGATTCTGAAGAAAAGATTTCAACAAGTGAATCTTGTACAGCCAAAGTATGAGTACTTTTAAATTTTTTATTTTTCTGTTTTGACCATTGGCTAATAGAACCTATTATACCATCAGCAACATTAGATCATGTAGGATTCAAAATTATCAGATCATTTGTAGGGCGTGGTAAATTTTGGATTTTCTTGTACAAGGTGTGGAATTGGGTGTAAACAAAGTCTAAATACTGGGCATGAGAAATTATTTGCTCTTCCATGATGAGACCTCCCTTAGCAACATCCTCGATAATAATGGGAAGAAGTGACTTCGTAAACCACTCAGCTAAAAATTGATCTAGAATAAAAAGTTGACCAAGTGACATCTACGTGTAACAGCCCCAGTGAAAATTCCATGTAATAAAACTTATAAAAAAAAAGAACCACAGATGAAATGGACACTTATTCCAAGTTAAATGCTGGGCAAGACATCCTAGGGGTGTTCATTTAGTTGTTTATGGCTAAGGAATTTGGAAAAAGCAATGGCTAAGGCACTAAAAGTCATTTTCACACATTTATTTACAAAAATAATGGAAATTAGGAGAAAAATGAGGTGAATGGCCACAGGTTACATGTGAGGAGGAAATGGAAGGAAAATAATGGAAAATGAAGAAAATAAAGGCCACATTCATAAAAATGCTTGTGAGGATAAGTTGGTAACCTTTTGTTAGTTTAGTTTTGGAGTTCTCTCTCATTATTCTCTCTCTCTCATACTCTTGGATACTTAGAGTTTTCTTGAAGCACTCTTAGAGGGTGTGGCATACTTGGATTTTTGGAGAAAGAAGGCAAAGAAAGAGAAGGAAAGTGCAAGAAGGCATTAGCATCAATAGTTACATCAGATTTGCTTGCAAGTACCGAGTTGGACGTATTATTTCTTCACTTGTTTTGGCATGCATGGCATATGCATGTGGGTTCTTGGTTGTGATCTGTCATTGGCATGGAGGATTGCCTAGATCAATAATGGATTTCCTAGCCTTTCCATTTCCTAGATAGCCATGGTGATTTTGGGTTTACTTTCATTGCTTGTTTTTGGTTGGTTCTCATGTTTCCTTAGCTTGGGTTGAGTTGCTAGTCTTGGAGCCTTGGTTGGACAAATGCTTTGGAGCCTTGTACCAACTTAGGTTGAGTTACTAGTTGTAGAGCCTTGGTTGGACAAATGATTTGGAGCCCCTGGTGGGTTGAGTTACTAGTCCTAGAACCTTGGTTGGATAAACGCTCTAGAGGCTGGTAAAAGCTTTGGGTTGAGTTCGTAGTCCTACAACCTTGATTGAGCAAACACTTTGGAGTCCTAAAAGGGTTTGATAGAGACCGATCTAATGAGGGTTTTTGGATGTCTGACCGTGAGGTGGAATCATTATTTAATGGGTTAAGGTGGATGACCTCTGGAAGCCTTGGATGAGTTTTGATTGATGTGTTTTATGAGATCCCACATTCATGCTTGGAATATGGCATGAGGGTGAATGGATGAAGAGAGATTTGACTCAACCATTCTATGGTTGGGTGGAACATGGTAGTCCCATATTCAGTTGGTTCATTGCATTAATTAATGAGAAATAAATTCCCTTGATTTCCATGTTTAAATGTACTGATGTATTTATGGATTTGATAGCTATCATGTTTATTGTTTTTTTGTTCCTATTATGTTGGTTATATGCACATTTTATGACAATAGTTATGTACGGATTTCAGCATGTTTTTACTTGTATGTGAATGGATAATGTGTTTATGACCTAATAGATGATAGTGCAGAAAATGGCATGATGGAACAATGGTTCACAAGGGTTCTTAGATAAGCATGAGATCCCTAAACTTAACTCTGTTATTTACACATGTAGGTTACATGTTGATGATATGTTTGATGAAATTCCTATCATGGCTAGTAGGGATCTAGTCAAGGTCTTGAATAATTATTTGCTTTAGTACTTTCATTTCCATGTTACTTTACTGATTTGAAGAGATTGATCAGTTTTGGTTAGTGTGCTAGGCTCTAATCCTAGAAAAGTGGCTTAAATCTCGAGGTTGTTGGCATAACATTGAGAATTTTGGTCCACAGTCGTTGGCAGGCAGGCATGTGAGAGCAAATTTATGTTGTTGGTAGCTACCTTGCCCATAACATGAGAGCTAATATGGCCCAAGTGACCTAAAACAAGAGTGGGATCCAGGGATAGGTTTTCTGAGTGGATGACTTGTCTTCTAAGGGTTTTGTTGATGAAGATGAATGTTTGTATGGTGTGTTTTCATTAGTTCCACTTCCTTAATGTGACTTAGGAGGTCAAAACATATTATAGCAGTATTTCATTGCATGTTTACCCTTGTTGGACATTTTCTTGGGTAGATGTGGGTGGAGGGTGTTACAGAGTGGTATTAGAGCATGGTTCACCCTTCAGACTACATGGGCTATGTGTTGGTCATGCATGCATGTCAGTTGCATGTGTGTCTCTTACTCTTATACTATTGAAGAGATGCATCAAAATGTGGTCAGTGTCGAAGCAAATTTTCTCATTAAGAAGTCAAAATCAAAGGTAGAGAGGGCTGAGAAGAAAGTTGTCTTTAAAGAAGAACCTACATCATCTTCTGATGCAAAGATCGACAATCTAATAAAAACTATGCAGAAGATGATGGATAGAATATCCATAATTGATTGACAAGCTGAACCTTCAATGAGGAATCCTAACTTTCGCAGACAGCAACAACAATAGTTCAAAAATGGACAGAAAGAGCAGGAAACCAAGATCCTCAAGGTCAAGTAAGATCTCCATTTAAGCAAAATTATATTGAAGGCCAGGAAGAAGATGAAGAGGAAATTGTAGAAGCAAATCACTTCTTTCAAGAAGATTAACTACCTACTTTCCTAACATAAGAAGATCAATTTTCTGAAGATTCTCTCATACCCAGTGATCAACAATTTGTGTTTGCAGTTGAAGATTTGTGGGTTGTTCAAACTGAAGAGTACCAAAGATGATATAAGAATTCCCTCAGTCATCTCCAAAAGTAGTACAATTTGAGGAATAGAAATGTACTTGTCACTCTAACTCAGAAAAGACAAAATCTACAAAAGGAAACACCAAGCAAAGAAACTGCTCCTGCAAGTTGGAATAAAGAGAAGGACATTGTCATACTAAGTTGGGATAGAATGAATGAAACCTCTACCAGCAATGTGAGGAAAGATAAAGAATTACAAACTGGAAGCCACAAGAAGGAATCTAAAGCTAAAGGCCAAACAGAAAGGAAGGACATCACTACAAAAGAGGTAGAAAAGCAATATAATCTTTTGAGTTTGGAAAATGAAATTTAAAAATTGAAGATTGCTATTTCCCTCACCAAATTAGTGAGGAATGTCAAATATAAATTTCAGATTGTAAAGATGATTAAGGTTGACCAGATGTCTGATACAGTTAATGTGGCCAATGATGAGCTAAAAATCCTTTTTGGTCTAGCCTTAGAAGGAGCTCCCGAAGATAGTGAAATCCTTCTTTTTTATCCAAGTCTTAAACTTCATGATTTTATCCTTCATAATTCCATGCTAGATTCTGGTGCCTCACATAATCTGATGCTTAAAGCCATCATGGATAAAGTAGGACTAAGTATCACCCGACCCTACCATTATATTTATTCCTTTGATTCTGGGAGACTGAAATGCCTTGGCCTCATTAAAGACTTGCTAGTGTCCTTGGACCAAATTCTAGCCAATAACATACTCATGGATGTAGTAGTTTATGATATTCTTCCTAGGTTTGACATGTTGCTTTCAAGGTCTTGGGGAGAAAAACTAAAGGGAATTCTACAACTTGACTTTTCATACACCACTATCCTTGTTTTTGTATAGCTCCAGAAACTTTATAGGGAAAAGAAGATGAAAATTATGATTACTAGTAAGGAGAAGCCAGTTAATCATCTTATACATGCTATCCATAGTGATCTTGATACTTTCATTCTATTCAGTAATATAAATTTTGTTGACGATGAAAGCCAGCTTGTGGAAATTTTAGAAGTTCCCAAGGTCATGAGCAACATAAATGAAGTTATTACAACAGAAGGTAAAGAGGTTATTGAAGAGTGTTTGCAGCCTGCAAATCCTATTAAGGAAATTGAAAGAATAGTGTTGAAAATAGAAAGTTTTGAGATAGCCAGTCAAAATCCTAAAAAGGAAAATGTTCAGTCTTCATAAATCCTTTTTCTGAATGAAGAAAATGTTCTTTGGACCATGGAGTTCGATGGTGCATCGGGAAGAGAACGAGCAAGGATTGGTGTTTGGATACATGGTCCATTACATCAGTCAATTAAAATCCCTTGAAATGTGAGAATGAGTTCTTACAAGTACGCTTTTGAGTGTTCAATCAATGAGGAAGAGTATGAGGCATTGATTGCTGGCCTCAAAATTTTGAAAAAGTTGGGAGAAAAAAATATTTCTATTTATGGCGACTCTGAATTAGTAATTAAGAAAGTCAAAGGGGAATACCAGGCCAAGCACCCAAGAATGAGAGCTTATCGCAATGTTGTACTTGACATCCTCAAGAATTTTTTAGAATACACTTTGTCTCTTATTCCTAGAACTCATAATGTCATAGCTGACTCACTCGCCACTGCGACAAGTATGGTCAAGATCCCTATTTATAAGTCTGGAATCATAGTCACAATTCAATTTTTTGAATGGATGTCTAAGCTAGTGCCTTTGAGAAAGAACACTAGGGAAATTCATCTATGTATTGATTTCAAAAACCTGAAAAAGGTGTGCTTGAAAGACAACCATACCCTACCCAAGATAGATCACATACTACAGAGGGTGGTTAGATCCTCTAGGATGTCATTGCTAGATGGATACTCTGGATATAACCAAATTCTGGTACACAAGGATGATTAGCTCAAGACAACCTTCACAATGCCATGAGGTACATTCATGTATGCCAAGATACCTTTTGGGTTGAAGAATGCAGGAGCTACTTTTCAGCGGGCTATGGACATAGCTTTTGCAAATGAAAAATATGTATTTCTAGTTACCTATCTAGATGATCTTACAGTGTTTTAAAAATTTGATGAAGATCATTTACATCATTTAAGAATTATTTTTCAGAAATGTAGAAAATTTGGCATCTCACTTAACCCAAAGAAGGGTTTGTTCACCATGGAAGAAGGTAAGCTATTGGGACACATCATCTCTAAAGATGGCATCCACATTGATCTTGCAAGAGTGGAGGCCATCCAACAACTAGAATTCCCAAGGAACAAGAAAGAGATTCGGCCATTTAATGGGAAAATCAATTTTTTGAGAAGATTCATTCCTAATTTAGTTGAGCACTTGAAAGAAATGACAAATATGTTGAAGAAGGATAGTGAGGTAAAGTAGTCTTTAGAGGCTAAGAAGTCATTTCATGCTATAAAGTTTGCATTATCTACTGCTCCTATTTTGATTAGCCTAGATTACACTTCAGATTTCATCATCTTTTCTTTTGCCTCTGAGCATATGTTAGAAACAATCCTAATGCAGAAGAAAGATAAGAAAAATGAGAAGCCCATATAATTTTTTAGTCACACTATAAGATATGCAACACTTAGATACAATATCATTGAAAAACAGGGATTGGTGTCGGTGAAAGCCCTCAAGGATTTCCGAGTTTATATTTTGGATTCTCACACCATTTCTTATGTTCCTACTACAACAATTAAAGAAATTCTTGTGTAGACAAATCCTAAAGGCAGAAGAGGAAAGTGGATTGTAGCCATGCTGGAGTATGAATTTAAGATAAAGCCTACAAAGCTCATCAAAGAACAAGGTTTAGACAAACTCATCGCTGAATCAAATCTATATGAACTAGACATCAATTTGGTTGTTGCACTTTTTGAAGAACAAAAAGAAGACGATCCTTTCCTGCAGGTGTTAGATATTTTCATGTCTTCGCCTTGGTATTCTAACATTGTCTATGTCTTGCAGCACTTGAATCCTCGACCGAAAGTGAAGCTAGATCACTGAAACTTAAGGCCTCAAAATTTTGTATTCTAGATGGTGTTTTATTTTGGAAAGATCCTGATGGTGTGCTGCTGAATTTTTTTGTAGAAAATGAATCTAAATATCTCATGAAGGATTTCCATAAAGGATACTATGGAAGTCATCACTTTCAGAGAACTACAAGAAATAAGATCTTAAGAGTGTAGGAATTTACAGGGTAAGTTCCTCAGAAAGAACACCAAAAGGACACCGCTCACAACCAGATCTCAAATCAATACACCAGTATTTTTGACGTGGTTAAAACCCTCAAAGAGGGAAACAGTCCACGGCCTGAGCCAACGTGGCCACTTCAGGAAATTTATTAATCAAAGAATGAAAATTTACATAAGCTTTCTCTCATAGACGGATTACCCGAACAATGACCCTCCATGCGCTTTAAATAGAACTCATGGACCAATCGGGTGTCAAGCCACGGATCAAGTGTCCGGTAATACCGAGGAGAGAGTGAACCGTCGGATCACTACAATCGTACTGTCGGATTGTAAGTTACAAAATGTACAACGGTAAAGAAACACACTTTACCTAACTCTATACCTAACTCTATACTAGCCAAGTTGAACTTAAACTATTTCCTATGTGTCAGAATATCCTAACATCCCCCCTTAAGAACAACTTGGGATAGGATTGAAGGATTTACAAATATGACACAATAGGGGAAGGAAGGAGGCACTAGAGCCTATCCCCCCTTAGTGACAACTTCTATTGGCCTACCCTCTTTTCTAATGCATACAAAATAGTCACGAGCTACCATGAATGTCAAATTTTTCAAGGAAAGAGGAAGATTTTGCCATTACCACTACAACCCATTTTAATTTCAACTCCTTTCTAACAGTGGGGTCTTGATTTCATTGGCAAAATCCATCCTTCATCTTCAGCACAACATAAATGGATATTGACAGCCACCGACTACCTCACAAAGTGGATTGAAGCAATCCCAACAAGGCAAGTTACTGATTCTGTCATCATTCAATTCCTTGAGTCTAATATTTTGTCTCGATTTGGCTACCCACAAAAAATAATTACTGACAATGTTGCTACTTTCAAGTCAAAAATAATGGTGGAATTTTGTGCCAAATATCATATTGTGCTAGGACATTCTACTGCTTATCATCCGTAAGGGAATGGTCTTGCCAAATATTCTAATAAATACTTGGTTAATATCATTAAGAAGGTTCTAGAGATGAACAAGAACTGGCAGAAAAAGCTCATCAATTCCTTGTGGGCAGATAGGGTCATCACTAAAAAATCAATAGGCATGTCCCCTTTTCAGCTGGTGTATAGAGTTGATACAATGTTTCCTTCATCGCTTGCTTTCCCAGTCATGAGAATTCTACAGGAATTGGATAGTGAGACTAATGAAATACAAAGGAGGATAAATTAGATGATTCATTTACAATAGACAAGGGAAGAGGTTCTTCAGAGCACATCCAAACTCCAGGAGAAGATTAAAAATATTTATGGTTGCAAGACCAAGGAAGACAATTTCAATCTAGGAGATGTGGTTCTTCGAGTGGGATGCTAGAAATGAAGAAAAGGGAAAACATGGTAAGTTTGAAAAATTATTGAAGGGACCTTACAAAATTTCTTCTTTTAGAGGAAAGAATGCATTCTTGTTGGAAGAAATAGATGGAAGTGATTATTCAGGAGAGGCGACCAATGGTAGGCTTCTGAAGCACTAATATGTCTGAAAAAGGTCTTGAAAATTCATCATCATTGTATATACCAGTGTGTATTTTATTTCCAACATTTTAGATGGTTGTCATAGGATTTTGAAGCCTGAAGTGAACGCCCTAAGGCATTTTAGGTCAACCACTATTTTGGTTTTTATTTTTCAGTTTTTTCCATGCCAAAAGGTTAGTCAGTTTTAAGTCAAAAGTATGTTTTCATGCATGCTGAACCCATTGCCCAATGGATAAGGCTGCTTGGTCTACAATGTTCTTGACACCTCCAAGGAGCTGCCATGCCCAGTTGGAGCCAATGTTAGTGTCAATCCTATTAGCCTATCACTTGGATCAAATGTGCTTTTACTATGCTTGTCGAGACTATCAAAATCAAATTTTTTATGTCACTAGGTTTACATAGCAAAATTTGGTCACTATTTGGTTAGTCTAGAGATCAGGTCGATCTCTTGGAAATTCACTTATGCTAGTCACTTATCACACTTTTATGGAGGTGTTATAATAAAAACCTGTCAGTCATCATCATCATTCCATTTAGTCTCAAGTCATTCATTAGGTCACTAGGGTTTCCAAGGTCCATCATTTTCATGAATAAAAATAGCAGTGAATAGAGCATGACAAAGAACTCATGGGAATTGATTTGTGGATTTTCACACATTCATCATGCTCTCATGTTCAAAAAGTTCTAGAAGAAGGAGTTCCAGCACTCAATAAAGTAAAAGGCAGCTTCGGTTTCAGTGTTAAGGGTAACTCTATTTTCATAAGTGAAAAATCAGTTTTTAGAGGATGGTGGCTCCCATTTCTTTTTAAAAAAGAGAAGTAACTTTCCCTATATAAACTCAAAAGCCCCCAAACTTGTTCATTTACCTCCTATTCACTCTTGAGTATCGAGCTATCCTGTCTAAGAGAGAAAAAAGCTAAGCTTCCTAGGCAAAATTGACAAAAATCTTCATGTGTTGTACTTAGAAACAAAGCGCTGCGCTCAGAGCAGAAATGTTGTGCTCAGAAGAACTGCGATGTGCTCAGGGCAGAGTGTCCAGAAATCACTCAAAACTCTCCCAAATATCATTTTTTGATTTACAAGCTTAATTTTATTGACTTATAAGACAATATACAAGTAATTACACCATCATTATCCCTCATTTTCTTTTCCAAATTAATCTCATGTCAATGATTCTTCAAATTAGGGTTTGTAGTGAAAATTTGGATAGGAAATGATAGGGTGAAAATGGACATTTTTATTTTTGGTTTCTAAAACATGTAAAATGTTGTCCTACGCCTACATACATGTTTAATAAACCATTTTAACCGTTTAACCCACCTCAAAACAAAATTTTACCACTTAAAAAGCAAAACTCTAGCTCATTCCTAGAGGTTTTTGGGCATGTTCCATTATAAACTCTGTTTTACCTTCTTGCAAATAGATCACTCTTCCACTATTTCTTCAATCATTTTCATCAGATTCCAAAGTTCATATCCACCTTTTTCAAACCTCCTCTATAATTTTGTCAAAATCCACCTTCACAACACTTCATTTCCATTCACACCTCACACTTTATTTTTCGCTGCCTGCTGCTAGGATTTTTTGTCATAGTGGAGGTAGAATATTCACCGGAGAGAAAAAGGCATCATAAAGGAGGGAATATCCTTAGATATGAGCCATCAAACTACAATGCAATCAACTCCTATCCTTTCATTAAACAATGCTTCGAGGATGTACATTTCCTGGAGTACTGCAAAATAGTGAACGAGGTGGGGTTTCATGAACAATTAACAGATTGGGTGGCAACTCAGTTGAAAGGTGAAATTGTTGTCATCACAAGTGTTGAGTTCAGTTTTTCAGTGGCCTCCATCTCACATGCAACAGGGTTACTAGACAATGGTGAATATTGGTTCAAAGGAATAAGCCTAGATCTTGAACACTACAAGCCTTTCTTAAAGACACCATATAGAGAAACACATTCTCACCTTATGCCTTTGAGATATTTATTGGAGAAATATGCTCCTTTGATGAAGAGTTTCATGAGGTTCTTTACATGTGAATGGAAATTATCCAGGTTGTATTCTTATAATATTCACCTCCTGATGCATTTCACCTCTCAAAATCCACTCAACATGTGTAACTATCTATCGAGGAACATTTCCAAAATGTCGAAAGAAATACAATTGAAGGAAAAAGAGCACTCCCCAAGCTTGTTTCATCATAGTCTAATCAAAACTATTTTCCTTCACCAACTTGCAGAGAAAGGTATGGATTGGGAAGCCTTTTTGGAAATAGCCCTGAAATGGCATGAAGCCATTGTAGCAGCTCAGTCTTCTAGTGTGCCAAAACAACCAACAGAGGTGGGGTCCCCTAGAAAATTAGTGGAAAAAACTCAGCTACCTAAGCCTGAGGTGACTAAAGTGTACAAGAGAGGATAAAGGCTTGTGTTTTCTTCTCATGGAGAGAAATGGGCCAAGCCTTCTTCATTGAAAAAGCAGGAGCCGGAAGCAAAAGAGAAAGACACAATTGAGCATGATTTTGAGCTGGCTGATTTAGAGGCTGAGGATCAGAATTCAAGCATGTGACAGACATAGAGAGAATGACTATCAAATCAAGGAGCTAACAATCAATATGGAAAGAGCAAAATATGTCATATCATTCCTTGAATAGGAGAATAGTCAGCTCAAAAAAAAGGAGTTGATCATGGAAATGGAACAAGCCAAGTTATTGCATTAGGTTGGAAAAGGAAAGGAGATCATAGAACCAAGTGAGCCTAAAGGATGAAAAGGGAAAGGAAAGAGGAAAATGCCAAGAACAAGGGGCCTAAAGAAGGCATTGCAAGAAGAGCAAGAGAACATTTTGTTGAATGAAGACCTTGACCTAGAGGATAGGATTTCCCTCGAGGTCCATAAAGACAAGGAATATTGCCTCAATAGGGTAAATGAACACTTGGAGAAGCTCCTTGAGAAGGCAAATAGGGATAATCAGTTGCTCAGACATATGGTGCACCACTACCAAGCTCAAACCATGATCACCAATTTCAAGGTAAAGAAGCTTGGAAATAAGCTCAAAGAAGCCAAAAAATACCAAAAGGATGAGGGAAATACTTTTTGAAGCATATATGAAGCTTTAAAAAACATACTTTCACACATTCCATCCAATTTTGAGCAAATTCTGAGCACTTTAAGTTTTTTGAAAATTTTTGGTCTAAATTCAGAAAATCAGTTGGTCCAGAAGCGCAGCGCCTTGGAGCTGCACTTTTTCCTCAGTCCTCCATTTGTGGAAAGGTCTACATTTTTGGAAATATCTTTCCATCCTTGAAAAACCCATTTCCTAAGATTTTGCAGAGGTGGCTCAGTTTTGGAGTGGCAAGAATCTAGCAGTCTGGACCATTTTTTGACAGGCACTACGCTTCTGGAGAGACCTTGGAATAATGGATTTTTGAAGGTATTCCCATGGTCCAAAGTCAAAAATTAAAACTGTTCTAGAAACTATATGTGAAGGGCTAGTTGACCATTCTCTTAGTTTTGAATTTTGACCCCTAGAAGGCACCTGAAAATTAGCGTGAAATCAGTGCTGCGCTTCTGCGCTTTTCTATGTTTCAACTTGTAAATTTCACTATGTAAAATTTCTAGTTTCTAGTTGACTTAGTTAATGTCAAGATTATCTATCTAATGGCACTAATTTAGAGGCTAGGTGATGTAGGCATGAATAAATGTACATCATAGGTTGTTTTTTATGTTTATTAGGCCTCATAAAAGAAGCAAACTCCTAAACAAACTCTCCATGAAGTGTTTGAGTTTCACCTTCTCACTCTCACATGTTGGTTTAGAGAATCTTGTAGTCAGTTCCTCCACTAAGGAATTCGACTTCTGAAGGTCGGAAAGTGGTCTAGGAGATTCTATATGTATGATTTTTCTTCAGGAGAAGAGGGTTGAACTTTTTGTGAAGGAAGCATGCATGTAATCATCTTTTCAGCTAATACAGAGACAGGTTGCAACTATTTTCAAGGAACTCTAGACCAGTGAGTTTGTGGTGCTTGTACTTCATTCTATTTGTTTTCTAATGGTTTGAACATATTTATCTACATTGTTGGGCACAGGATCCCCCAAGGGAATTTCTGGGCTTTAGAGCCAAGATTTTGGTCAAAAGTTGTAACCCCAATGTAAAGACCCCACATTTTGTGGGCGTGGAGCACATAGTTTGTAAAAGAGTCATAGTGTTGTCCGCCCTTAATTTTATAATGTAATTTCAATTGTATAGATATACCCATAGTCCGCGGACCATGGGATTGTATAAATAGAGTAAGGTTCTAAGTAGATAATGACATAAATCAATTAATGATCATGGAATATAAGCATAGTGGAAGATCTGAAGTGTAAAGTCTAGTTTGGGTCGTAGAGTAGGAGAAGGCTTTGTAGCTGATTGCACAGAGGCATAGTAGTCCACAACTAAGTGCATGGACCCTTGCAGCTGAGTGCACAGGGCGAGTCGAGTCTGTAACAGTTGGAAGCATTAATAAAGAGAAGTTTTATATCATTCATGTGTATTTATTTCCTATTTTCTACATTGAATGTATTGGGTATGAATTGCATTTCTACTATTTATATGATGCGCGAATATATGCAACTGTGTTAATTAAGTGAATGTGAGATAAAGTATTTGTTTACATGAAGTTATCTAAGATCTTTAAGAAGATAAGTAAGATACACAGTGTAATTTGTGGAAATAGTGTAGGATGCTACCATAGCAGCGCAAAAGCACCTCAGCCTCGGGTTAGGGCTGCATGAAAGGCGATTATAACATATTGTGGAGGTATTGAAGGTCAGGAGAGTGCATGAAGTGACCTGCGCATAGGTAGGCATGGTTGGACTAAATCGACACCTCAGACATCTCAAGGGTGCAAAAACTTGGTTCCAGCATCCCCCCATACTGCTTCGGGTGAGACTTCAGTCTGTGCTCTGTGAGCTGATGCCGAAAGGGCTAGTAGTGTAGGGATTTGTTTGGCTAATTAACTCCGATCCTAGGTCAAGCCCCCCTCAAGCCAATAAATTGTTCTATTTCCAGGACCAGAATATGCATAGAGATGTCTGATGTCATATCATTGGAATCCAGCTAAGAAGGAAATTGAAAGCTGGTTGGATAGAAGAATTCACGAGTTCATGGCGTAGGAGAATAAGAACTTGCAATTGTCAAAAGAGGAGTGGTTAGACTACTACCTATACACAAAGATCCATGAAATATTCTTTGTATCTTTCCCTATTGAGTTGTATGAGTGGATCGCGAAGCTAGCAGATAGACAAGGAAGGGGGAAACTCAACAATCCTATTGTGTGGACCTCAGAATTAATGTGAAGGTTGTAAGCATCGGAGGATAAGATCGCACATTCCATTGATCATTGGCTTGATTGGATTATAGGAGGATTCATTACTGAGTTCATGGTTGACAACTCAGTTAGCTAGAACGAGGCAGAATGACACTTTTTCAAAGGATCGTGAGGTAAGTACATAAAGTCTTTGAATACTTGGATTAAAATACTATTGTGTAAAAAAAGGGTTATGTAGTTGCCTTAATGTTCGGGGCTACGCAAAGTGGAAAAACTTACAAGAATGAAGGAAACAAGGGACCAGAAACTAGGCCGTTGATTTCACCTCTACGAGGGGACGAGGATGACCTTGTGAAGGTCTCATCGTGAGGTCTGATCCATCTGATAAGGCAAATAATTCTGCGAATACCATCCCCACATACACCTCCACCAACTTCAATGCCATCACCTCCATCTTCACCCGTACCACCTCCGCCACCACTGCGATTCAATATGGCAAGCACGATAAAGTTGGTTGTGTTCAAGGGATTGGTAAATGAGGATCCAAACCAATTTTGGTTCATTGTAAGAGCCGTATGGGAAGTGCAAGGAGTTGCATATCACAACAGAAATAAAGCGACAATGGTTAGTGCCTTGTAGGACGGTGTGCTGACCTGGTATATTAAGCACTCCAATGATAATCCAAATGCAGGAATCACAAATATCCAAGCAGTGATAAATAGATAATTTAGCAGGCCAAAGTCTGAAGCACAGTTGATCATTAGATTCAAAGAGATCACAATTCTACTAGGCAAGACTCCTTGGGAGCTAGATTAGAGATTGAAATGCATGATTCGCAAAGCTAATATGAATCTAATGAATGGACAACATCACGAATGGTTGGTAGTGTCGCTAACGTCACATCTGAGCAGAGCGCTATCACAACAGAAGCTAAATACTTAGGCAGAGGTCTTAGAAACGATGATGAGGCTGCATGAGACCCCGATGCAGTATCTCAACTTGGGAGTTGAATAGATCCATGCATAGTTAAAGAATTTATGCATGGAAATGTAGAGTTTGAAACAGGACAGGAGAGCCCGACCAGAAATGCGCAAAGAAATGTGGTGCGTAAAATGCAAGGGTTAGGGACATGACAAGGACCACTGCTTGGTTTTTGCAAATTAACTTGCAAGAGGAGGGTTGATTTCCTTAAGACCAAAAGCACAAGGAGGACCTAGCGCGACACCTACTTTGTGGTGCATGATCTATCAAATAGCAAAAAAACATGCCATAGACAGTTGTCACTTGTTACAGAAGTACACACAAAATTCACAACAGTTGTTCTACAACTTTTGTAGGTCAGTGGGAAATGATGAACACACTTGTAGAAGCTACGAGTTAATGATGGATAGAACTCCCACCTATAGAGTTCAGGCCAAAATGTGACCCCTTGATCAAAATGCAGGAATGGCGTGAAAAAGATTTCAGGGGCATGAATGAGGCCGAGGTGGAGGAGGACCTGGAAGAGGTCACAGACAGTTGATATGCTACAATTGCAAAGGGCCAGGACATTATGCCAACGATTGTACAAATCCAACACGCCTGTCATGTTTGTATTGAAACTTGTTTGATCACGAGACCAAATATTGTCTTACACTGATAGCTAGGATACGTGACAAAGGAGTTCAACTTTCTCCCTAGACTCAAAACCTATCGATGATGAGGTATGATTTGTGCGAGGTAGATCCGAATGTAAAAATTGTGCTCTAAAGTGGAATCATGACTAGAGATAACAAAGGCAAATAGCTAGAGGATAGTACTTGGGTTTGCAAAGCTCCTGTGAAAGAAGTAGAGTTTGATTTGGAGTGCACCTAGGAAAGTTTCATGGAAGCTATGAAGAGCTTCACTGAGGCCTCCACTTCAGAAAGCAAAGATAAATCGGAGCCAGAGATGGACCCATGTAAGCTCACAACATTCCTGGAGACATGTATGAAGCTACGATGTGACATTAAGGTGGTAAAAGGGTTACAGGAACTCATTAACAGATGTGTTGGCTAATTGGGGCCTGACCCAAGTTCAACAGTGAGTTTAGCCAAGCAAATCCTGGTACTAGCAACCCTTTCAGCAATAGTCCACGGAGCATAGACTAAGGTCTCACTCGAGGTAGTATGCGAGGGTGCTGGAACCAGGTTTCCGCGCCATAGGGATGTCTTGATGAGTGAGATCGGGGCCCGATCCAGCCTTCGCGCTCACTAGATTATGCATACTCAACAGTTTCTAGTGTTCTGTGGAACCATGCAGCCTTAATTACAATGTGATCTAGGTTAATTAGCCTGTTCTTCCTTAGTTAAGGTATGCTCCACACTTACTAAGATGATCTTTAATCCTAGGCATACATATAAGTGCATGCAGATAAAGAAGCAAGTATCATCAACACATAACATTAAATTGCAGATGTACAAATTAGAGGCATGATATAGCAATCAACTGATCTTTATTATTAGCATCTTCAAAGCTTGACCCAATACATATTCGACTCCTTCTTGCGCACATAGGTGCAGGGGTCTGCGAACTCAGTTGTGAACTCTACTAGGCCTCTACGCACTCAGCTGCAGAGCCTCTACCCTATACTATAACCTAAGACTCGGACTTACAGACTCAGAGATGTTTCATCATCAATGAAACTCATTAGATTTCCCAAAACTAACTACTTTTTAACTTAGATCCTAGCTCTATTTATACAATCCCATGGTCTGCAGACCATGGGTAGGCTGCCACACTCTATATTAGATTTACAATATTTTAGGGCGAACTACCCTAGACTCTTCTACTTTGTGCCCGCATTTTGTGAGGTATTTATATTCCATGGACCAAAACTCAGTCTTTAAGCCCCAAAAAATCACTATGGGGGCTCTGTTTCCCAACAATATGCACTAGGACCGCACTAGGAGAACCACGTGTAGTCAGGAAGATCGGAAAACATCAGACAAGAACCGAAAGAGAAATGAGACTAACCACGCAGATCAGAGAATATGAGATGGATCAAGTTATCTTATATTTAGGATCAGATGAAAATGTTCTGTCGAAGCATACATGGGAGCGAATGGGGAGATCTATGATACAATGGTCTCCTATTCAACTAAAAATGGTGAACCAACATAAAATAATGCCCATGGGGCAATTGCAGGGCATAACCTTGGACATTAACGGAGTGAGCATGCTAGAAAACTTTGAAATGATAGATATTGTTGATGACAACAATCCCTACCCCACTCTCTTAGGAATTGATTGGGCCATTGACATGAATGGGGTGATTAATCTGAAAAAGCAGAAAATGATTTTTGAAAAGAAGTCACTATGCATAATTATACCCTTGTACCTTGTTGAAGCATTTCACTATGCCGAGCTAGAGTGCAACTATGAAAGTGATGATGATTTGGACTACATCTATAAGATAATAACATGAAGCCAGGACTGGGTGAATCCCACCACGGATCGGTGGATTGCATGAAAACGTGAAATCTCCTATACTTCAGATTTAGACAAGGAGATGGACCGATGGTAGAATTAGTTACATGAGGTAACTACACTAAATTGCAATATGATGACAAGGTCACTGTGCTGCATATCGACAGAAGTAAGAGACCTACCTATTTATGATGGTCTAAGTGAGGTAGACACCTTCTTGAATAAATTTGAAAGGGAGGTTCCCAAAAAGCAATGCTTCCAGGCCTTGGATTAGGTACTGCACTCTACGCCTGTGAGGTGGTGGGGTACGCACAAAGGGAGATTTAACGACTTGCGTGAATGTAGGAGAATTATGCACATGTGATTTGGGAAGCCTAGGGTGTGATTGGCAGACAAATACAATGGGCAAGATGATCCGTGTGCAATTCTGGCCAGGTGGACGCAGTCATATGGAAAACAACCTACGAGGATGCACATGAACTCCATGTTAAAAGGTCTGATCAATAAACATGTGTTGGGGGGAAGAATGTGAAAATGGATCTTAATGTTGGGGAACATTATGTAGGAAGAACAATTGCATAGAAGGTTATCCACGTAGAAGTATTCAACAAGGTGTGCAATGTGCTGCATAAGGTATGCAATGCACAACGAAGTGATTGGGACTTGCGCATACCTGTAGTATTATGGCCTTATAGGATGACATGCAAGAAACTGATGGGACATACACCTTTTAATCTTGTCTATGGAGTGGAAGTTATAATTCCTATGGAATATATCATGCCTAGTCTACACATAGTGGTGCTCACAGGTATGCGGATCATGGATCCTTGGAGGAGAGGCTCGCGTAGTTGTCGGAGCTCAAAGAAGAAATATTTTTGGATGGATTTAACCAACAGGTCCGAAAGCAACGCGAAAATGCTTGAAATGATTGACATATTAAGTTGTGCACCTTGAAGGTGAATGATTTTGTGTTGTTGTATGATACTAAGTTTGATAAATTCCCAGGGAAGCTCAGAATGCATTGGTTGGGACCATATGTTATTAAGGAGATCACAAATGGTGGCACGATGCAGTTGGTAAAGTTAAATTGAGAACTCTTCCCAGGAAAAGTCAATGGAAGTCATTTGAAGGCATACACAGGTGGCCCGGTCATCTAACTAGTCAACAAAAGCACAGTCTTAGCACTCTAGGTAGCTAAAAGGAGGCGCGGGACTATAAACTACTCTGCCCATGAGCTGTGCGATGTTAGGACTACACGCAATAGCGAAGTGTCACATGGGTGCAAGACAACACGAGGGTAGTTGTGCTAGAGCACGGGTCAGCTGGAAAGTGACCATTACAATCACTATTCATGATGTGATGCTTGGTTTGAGACCAAATAGAGAGGGCGGTAAGCATTTAAGGCGAACTTTATGCACTAGATTCTTGAAAATATACTTCCAAGTGAGCATTAATGGACCGAATGTGGGGGGAATGTGTTACGAGAATAAGTACCCTAGGGTTTTGGTTTGGAACCCCAACAAAGCAAGAGCAAACTATAGTAAGAAACATGCATACAACTCAGGCAACATGCTTATATAAACAAACTATGCGATAACAACCATACCTGGATGTCCTTCGTTTGGGTAGTTCTAGTAGGGTTCAGATCCTTTGCAACTCTTGATGATCTTTGAATCTGCAAATCAACCAATTCGAACATACATAGATGTGTATAGATAAAGAATTTTAATGAAATCAACTTTATATCATATAAGCAAATGATTAGTTATACATCAAAATAACATTCATACATGACTTACAACAACATCTGATGCATAAAAAAAGTCAATCTCAGGAACAAGACAATGTTTCTTTTTACTGTAGAAAGCTATAACAAACACAGAAAGAGGTCACCTAAGTCTTCTTCTTCCAGCTCCAAGTGGAACTGTCCTTTAGATCTGTCTAGTCCCAATCTTCAACAACCTCCTTCCATAATCAATACCATAATATCTCAAGCACGTGGGAGTATATCAACACTCAAGGAAATAAGGGTTTCCTGAAACTTGGGGAAGTGCTTGAAGCACAGGGATACTTCAGACTCAGTCAAGGATAATCTCAGTATAGTAATCCTATCTCTTCTTCCTTCCTTTAGGCCTTCCCATAGAATTCTATTTATACTTCTCCCAATTAGGTTTTTAGTTGGGAAATAGTTGGGCCATGGGCACTAGGAGGTAAACAACAGGTAAAACCTATGAAATCCACCCATAATTATGGAATTATTTTTTTTAAGTGTTTTAACACATATACGTGGGTTGAGTATTGACTAACCTGTGTATACACACTTTTATCTCAGGGAAAAGTAGCATACAGGGAATAAAACACTCTTTTTAACATATTTGGACTTAGTCTGGAAGGAGGGGTTTCCCTAGGCCATAAATCAAGCATCACAAACACCAAGAATGGTATTTGGAGCTTTAATAGATGCCCCCTAATATATGAGGTCAAAAGGGGTACATGATGGCCGAAATGTATTAAGTATATGGAAAGGAAACCTGTCGAGACAGAGAAGGACTTCACCAGAATTCAGCTTGCCAAGCCATCAAAAAGAGTTCAGAAAGAAACTGCTATCTGAGGTGGGCATACCCATGCTTAGAAATAGTAAAGCATGTTGATATATCAAGTACAAGCAGATCCACTATGTATACAAGTATAGAAAGAACTGAGAGCACATAATGGATCATCTGATCGTGATCAAAAAAGTACATGTTTGAATATCACATATAAGAAGATGATCAATGAAGCTGAAAGATGAAGCTGATCACTGATATCGAAAACTAATCCCAATAATACCAAATGAACATGATGGAATAAAATGATACTACATCGCAACTTAGATGTCAGCATATAAGATGTCGTTGTGAAGGACTGCAACATATAAGGTGGATGGTATCTACTAGCAGTAATAGGAGAAACTAACAAGTGAACCAAGACATGCTGATGCAACCCAAGGTCTTCACCAACTTCCGTGGTACATTTCTACACAATGGAAATAAATGATCTGAGGTTAACCACATGAGAAATCATTTGATTACTATTCATTGATGTATAGCGTTAACAAATGGGAGACTACTCACCGATAATGATAATGAGATTTAAGGTACCCAGTACAATATAAAATGTCTGAATGAATGAGCTAGAGTCGAACACCTAGAAGAATCTATCAATCAGGGGACAATGATGGTTTCCCACTGTTGATAGCGAAGGAATCTGCCACTCATGACTGCAAACCCCAAGGTACTGCTAAATGGACTCTAGATCTCTGTCCCAAAGCAATGAGCCATAGTCGATAGGGAAAGATCCGCTAGAAGGAAGGCATCAAGGCATCCTTCATCAATCTAACACGAGTGTAACCCATAGGCCAATAATGTGGAAGGAATCAGATGAAAAAGATGTAGTAACTCAACCGAAGCATGTTTATAGCATACACAAGATGTAGCTAGCACACAATAGAAACCCTCTAAAGCAACCAATAATGAAAGCTGACACAAAGGTGAGGAATCCACCAATAGGTTCAAATGGAAACCAAGGCACTGCATGAATCCCAATATGTGATAATGAAAGCTGATGTCGAACACAAGGGAAACCACTCAGTCAAAGACCCATGATACTAATTGATGTTGAGCACAACGTGACCTATCAATAATGAAAATAGGGTGAGGGTGTGGCTCTAGGCCTGCCCTTAGAGCAATATGTCGTCATCGATAAATATAAGACCTGCCAGCAAGAAGTCAATGGAGACCTTCTCAAATTGGCACGGTTAGAGTACCAATATAATTGATTTGATGAAAAACATGACACTGGCAACTAGGGATGACCGACTGAAAAATAGGTCAAGGGACACCACAAAGAGGCCAACTCAGGCTTACTTCCCTTGAACAAAAGCACGACTCAATGATGACTATATGGCAGCATATGACAACTCTGTATAAGTTTGTCATGCAGGAGGCATGAACAAACTCTCCATATGATTGAAAGAGGTAACCAATCAGAGGATAATTGACTCAATAACAAGGTTAAGGCATACCTAAGTCAAACTAAATCCTACCCAAATGGAGGAGAGACTTTCTTTTTGAGTTCTTTGTTCAAGGGCGACACAACTGACTCTAGCTGCCAACAATATATGGAAACATTGTCCCATTCCCGCTCTTTTTAGAATATATATTTTTTTTGTATTTTTCTTTAAGTTGGAAAAAAAATAAAAGAATGCTATAGTATAGTGGAACACTCATGTTGATGGATGACTTGATCAACACCTGCCAAGGCAGATAAACAAAATGTCGATATCACAAAATGCCTGAAACAATATGTACAATAATACAAAATATAGAAAGAAGCAATTGCTTGGCCAAGACATAAGCAAAATACTTCTTGAGGTAGAGCCCATTTCTGGTTTCGGCCAACTTTTTCCTTCAAAATTGACTAATTCATAAGCCCCTTTTCCCAAAAATCATTTTACTATAAAGGGACCATACCACATAGACTTGAATTTGCCTACCCCCAAGGCGTCTTTATATTGGTCATAGACTAAGACAAGGTCGCCTTCAGAAAAGACTCAAGGATGGACAACATTATCATACTGAGTTTTAACCCTTTTCTTATGGGCCTTGTTTATTATGGTGACATCTTGATGCTACTCATTGAGATGTTCCAAATTAATGAGGCACTCTTCAAGACTAGATGTCTCTAGAAGAAGCTCTACAACTAGCTTAAGGGATGGAATTTCACATTCAATGGGAAAAATAGATTCCAGCCCGTAAACTAATTGAAAAGTTGTAAAACCGGTGGTAGTCTTTACCAAGGTTCAGTATGCCCAGAGAGCCGGGTACAACATGATGTGCCAATTGGAGCGATTGTTGTCAATTGTCCTTTGCAGGATCATCTTGAGGGACTTATTGACGGCTTCGACTTGCCCATTGGCCCAAGGATAATATAGAGATGAATGCTCCTGCTGGAAGCCCAACTTAAGAGCCAATTTGGTCATAATTTGGTTCTGGAAGTGACTGCCATGGTCAGTGACAATCTCTCTTAGGATACCAAAATGTGAAATAATCTAATTGAAGAGAAACAATGTTGTTGTTTCACTATCGTTTTTGTAAGTAGGCATGGCCTTAGCCCACTTCGTAAAGTAGTCCACGGCCACTATGATATACTTGTGATTCGCCACTGAAGGTGGATTACAAGTGGTAAATTCAATGCCCCACTTTGTAAAAGCACTGACAAAGATATCAGGAAACAAAGGAGCTAGATGCACACACACCTTCCGAGTATAGACTTGGCAAGGGTGGCAATGCTTGACCTCTTCCAATACAATCTTTGAAAATTGAAGGCCAAAAGTAGCCAGCACGCATATTTTTATGGGCTATGGCAAGCCTTGATAGATGACTACCACAAGCACCATTGTGGCAATCATTGAGTACAAACTCTGCTTCCTCCAAAGTCAACCACCTCCTAAGGATTGAATTAACCCCTCTGCAATATAATGCATCACCAATGATAACATATTTTTTTGCAAGGTGACGTAACCTTCGATGTTCATCCTTGGAGGAAGAAGGTGGGAACTTCGAAGTCTCCAGATATATGATGATATCTCTGTACTAGGGACCTTGTGAAGAAATGAGGAATAAATTTTCATCTGGGAAATTTTCCTCATAAACAATGTCTTCTTCACAAGGCAACTCGGAAATTAATTCCGGAAAAACCAATGACTTCTTAGACTTGGCTAAAAATAACTCGAGATCAAATTTTTGAAAATAACAATCCATCGATTGTATTTTCCCCCAATCACTCGCCTATTGAGGACAAACTAAAAAGGATTGATAGCCGCCTAGATGAACATTTAGCGTAGCAGAATATAATGACGAAGCCACTGGAGAGCATGGAAAGCTGCCAAGGCCAATTTCTTGACAGGAGAATACCGTAGTTCAGGACCTACCAATCCTCAACTCAATTAGTAAATCACATGCTCCGTGAGAGCATCATATTTCTGAACCAGAACCATACTTATGGTTGATTCTATCGCTGCAAGATACAAAAGGAAATCTCTACAATAATCTAGTGGACTCAACAATGGGGCAGAGATTAATGTCTGCTTCAAGGCATCAAAATATCATTGTGCAAAGTCATCCCATAAAAATGGAACTCCTTTCTTGAGAAAACGCATAAACCCTTTAGTTATCTCAACATAGTTTGCTATAAATTGTCTCAAGAAATTTTCCTTTCCTTGGATACTTTGAAGTTGTCAGATGGAAGACCAGAGAGGCAACTGAATTATTACCTCAACCTTGAAGGGATCAACTCAAATCCCTTATGTTGATACAATGAATCCTAACAACTGACCAAATGTGACCCTGAAAATTCACTTATTCGGATTCAACTAGAGTTTGTAAAATCAACATCTCTCAAAAACTAACTGAAGGTAGCTGGATGATCAATTCTCTTTCGAGAACAAGCGGCTAAATCATCCAAGTACGCTTCAATGACATGCTTTATGTCGTGGAAAGCATAAGACATGGCCCACTGAAATGTAGTGCCAGCATTTTTAAGACCAAAAGGCATATTTTTGTATGCAAAGGTACCCCAAGGACAAATAAAATTTGTCTTATGCTGGTCCTCTAGATGGATAGATATTTGATTATAACCAAAGAATTCATCCATGAATGAGAAAATTTCATTACCCGTGCATTCAACAACTATCTGGTCAATAAATGGTGTGAGGTAATTGTCCTTTGGACAAGATTTGTTCAAATCCATATAGTCAATGGACACTTGGATCATTCCTTGTTTTTTATCTACCGGGACTGGATTAGAAACCCACTCCGTTAGAGTAACGGGGTATATGAAACCCACCTTTAGTAGCTTTTCAACTTCAGCTTTAATAGCTACTGCTTTCCTAGGATTGACTGGCTAAAGCTTCTGACAAATAGGCTTAGTGTTTTCATACATCTTGATCTCATGCTGGACTATAGATGGATCAATACCAGGCATTTCCTCATACGACCAAGCGAACACATCTCAAAAATCCTTATAGAGGTCAGTGTAAATTTGAATCTCTTCAGGGGAACAATTGACTCTAATGAAGACATTTTCTATAACGTCAGGATTCCTAGAAATGTTTATGGGTATAGTTTTTGAGATAATCAACATATTACTTTCAGCAAATAAATGTGCTAGAGCCAAAGGGTTTAAAACCATACAAACATCGCTAGTAAGAAGATTGAAGAACCTAGATTCAACTTCCTACAATGGTGGAAGAAAATATGATTGATGATGTAAATATTCCCAAGGCCGATCTACACTCGTCATCACTTCTAAAATTGCTTCGTCAGATGGTAAAACTATATCTAAGCAATCTAGAGAAGAAATGGAGTCAAGGGTCCAAGCTAGGGCCACATCACCATCTAACTCCTCCTTAGAAAAAGGAGTGGGATGGTTGTCTATAGAGTTAATGATAGATTGATAGCTAAGTTTTTTTGTAGACATGGGGAATGCCATTCCACCAACCTTCCCTCCATCTAATGTGGTCATAGATGAAGGTAAGGTCCAAGGGTCTAAAAAATAATGAGCTCGAAAAAACTCTTTCTGTGAAGGCCCTTTTGAGGATGAAATTGCTTTGATTCTAGCTGTAGGAGGGGGAAGGTAAAAAATACCCATCAAGGAAGAATGCATCCCAACCCCTAAATTCTCTATAGGTTGACGAGGATTATCCACCAATGGAACGGTAGAATTTGAAGTTGCTCGAGAGTCACCTGGAGAATAGTCTAACTCATCAATTTTAATAACTCTCCCCTCATGAGGAAAACAAAGGATGTGAAACAAAGATGAAACTATGGCATCCATCTCATAAATCCAATTCCTTCCTAAGAGGAGGTTGTAATCTAGGTTGGCATCAATGAT
>APFE030103654.1:7561-22374 GCA_000404065.3 Pinus taeda | reverse complement strand
CCCGTTTAACCAAATTATAATCCATACTATACATAATATAAATCTGATATTATTTATTTCTACTATTAATGTGAATATTATTTAAAAAGTCTAATTTTACCTTAATATTCCTCTAACTACCCATTTAACCAAACTCTTACTTTATACTATTATAAATAATATAAATATAATATTATTTATTGTAAATATAATATTATTTATTGTTAATATGTAATTTGTTTACCATTATGTTATTATTAATAATTATTTATATGAAAAAATTTTAATGGTGATTCTTATTATTATTAATTTAATTCCTATACCTTAATCTCATTAACTCCTACCCTTATATATTTTCTTACTACGTAAAAATCTTAATCAAACTAGAGTTAACCCTTCGTAGGAGGAGATTTACTATGAGAATAAAAAAGGTAAAGCTTCAATCTAGACCCTTTAATCAAACTACACAAAACTTTCATAATGAAAGAAGCAGAAGAACAGAAAAAACTACAGGCTCCTATTGCTAGACCGGAAACTAACGCTATACCCACACAAAAGGAAAGCCCTTATCTAGGAAAGGGGGCAACAAAAACAAAAAAGGCTATAGAAACCCACCGGAAAAAGGAGGATAAAGGAATCATGACACCCAAGAGAAGAAGGAATGAGGCGGCTAGGAAGACAGGGCTGGGATCCAGCAACTGCTGATCTTCCAGTCGTCATCCCTATTAAGATTTTCAGGCATTTTTTCAATCTCCAAGGCCTCTCTAAACTTCTGATGGTGAAACTGCCCAACCTTTGCAATGACGCACGCCTCTTCAATACAGACATGATGTTTAGTCTTCTCGGTATGCTCTGCAAGGGCCGAGGACTTGGCTCTTCCATGCCTTAAGTCTGTTGAATGCTCGTTAATCCTTTGATTAATAGATCGACCAGTTTCACCAATATATGGTGTCCCACAAGAACATGGAATAACATAGATGCCCTTCATGTCTTTCAGATCGATAGGATCTTTCACCGACCTCAGGGAGCCACGGATGGTATTAAGAGGTCTAAAGGTAGCGGGAACCTTATGCTTCTTTAGAATCTTGGCAATCCTGTAAGTGGTTCCTTGGATGTAAGGCAGGTGGACCCCTAAGACCCGATCATTCGGATCTTTAGGAACTGAAGGCTCTTTACGAGCTCTGAGGAAGGCTTTTTGTCCTAGGTGTCTACTACAACCATTTTTCACAAAGACATCAAGGAGATGAGCCTTCTCCTTTTCCAAGCTCTTTTCATCGGATATTCTTACAGCATGAGTAGCAAGCGTGCTGAGAACCCCTAACTTCTGAGCTGGGAAATGATGGGAGGAAGCATGCAGATATTGATCAGTATGTGTTTTCTTCCGAAAAACCTGGTGAGAGAAGGAACCATCATCATTCTTCGAGATGAGAACATCCAGGAACGGAAGAGATCCATCGACTTCCTTTTCCATAGTGAATTTTATGGCGGCTGAATTATTATTAAGATTACTAAAGAACAGATCTAACTTATCAGGACCATGAGACCAAACAACGCCCGTGTCATCCACAAATCTTTTCCATAACTTTGGTAAAAGACGAGAGTAGGCCAAAGCTTTGGACTCAAAATCCTCCATAAAGAGATTCGCAACAATCGGGAATAAGGGGGAGCCCATAGCAACTCCGCAAGTCTGCTCATAGAACTCTCCTTCGAAGCTGAAAAAGGTGGAAGTCAGGCACAACTCAACCAACCGAGCAGTATCAGGGTCAGTAAGCCTATTAATGACCTCCATGGCCTCATTGATGGGAATACAAGTGTAAAGGGAGACCACGTCGAAACTGACCTGAATATCCTCCGGTTCAAGCTTAATCCTCTTAAGGTCATCAATAAATGAAGCAGAGTCTTTAACGAAAGACTCTGTGTGACCAACCAAGGGTTTCAGCTTCACTACGAGGAATTTGGCCAGGAGATAGGTCGGACCACCAATGGTATTGACAATGGGTCTCAGGGGAACCCCCTCCTTGTGGACCTTAGGCAAGCCATAGATCCTAGGAGTAATGGGGTTGCCCTCAATGAGTCTTTGGGACCGCTCTAGAAACCCTTTTTAGAGGATTTTTAGAAAGCTTTTTGTAGCTCCCACTATTGCAGAGATGATCAAGCATCTTATTTCTGTAATCCTTTCTATCCATGATGATGGCAGCTCTACCTTTATCAGCTTTCAAGACCACGATCTCCTGATTCTGGTTTAAGGCCTTCAGAGCCTCAAACTCAGCCCTGCTGATATTACTCCGGGGAGGTTTTTCCCTCCTCAGGGCTACGGCACAATATTGTCTGATCGTGTCTTTAGTCTCCAACTTTCTGAGAATGGACAGGCCTTGACTCATCAACAATTTGTTGATGACACCTTGCTGCAGGGAATCCCCACAGTCAAGGAAGCTCTTGCGTATAAACAAATCTCAAATGATTCTGCCATGGCTACAGGTATGGAAGTTAATCTCTCCAAATCTAAGATTTTTTTTCTTTAATACCAATATTTCTTTTCAAAGGAATATCTCCAGAATTCTGAGCTTTCAAAGGGTTGTCCTCCCTTCAAAATATTTGGGAGTTCCTCTAATTGCTAAACCTTTACACAAGAGTATCTGGGAGCCAGTGATTAATAAGATGCAAGATAAAATCAGGAAATGGACTATTAGATCTTTAAACTTGGTTGGTAGATTGGTGCTTACAAAGGTTGTCCTTCAAGCTATCCCAATATTCATGCTATCAGCTTTGCCAACACCGAAAGGAATCTTGCAACAATTTAGAACCATCCAAAGAGACTTTCTTTGGGGGAAGGGGGAAGAAAGAAAGAAATGGGAATTGGTAGCCTGGGAAAAAATCTGTAAACCTAAAAACCATGGGGGCCTTGGATTGGATGATCCAGAGATTCTAAGCAAGGTTTTAGGAGCAAAATTATGGTGGCATTGGGTAAAAGACCCAAAGGCTCAGTGGACTATTATTTGGAAAGAAAAATATGCCAACTCTTGGAAAAATAATGATCACATAAGGATGTCTGGAAATATAAAGGGCTCACATATCTAGAATAAGGCCTGGGAGAACAGAGGCTTAGTACAAAAAAACAGCTTCTGGGAAATCAAAGAGGAAGATTTAGCTTTATTTTGGGAGGATAAATGGCAACAAGAACCTATACTGATTAAAGAGGACTTTTTGGACCTCAAGAAAGAGATAGATACCAAAGGGTTATCTAAGGTAAAAGATTTTTGGGACCAAACCAACAGTATAGGAAATGGGAGAACCTGGAGGAACTTTGATTATACGGATGACAACCTCTTGAAAGCTAAAGCAGAGGCACCTATGAAATTGTTAGAACAAAGGAAGATTTTAGTGTCAGGGGGACACGACCAACTGAGATGGGGCAACAATAATGAGGTTACATTTAATCTTAAGGAGGCGAAAAAAATACTCCTTGAACTAGATTCCCATGTTCCAGATAGGATTTGGCAGAACCTATGGAGGCATCAAGGTTGGATGAAGATCAAACTCTTCATGTGGCTAGTTCAGCACAAGAAAATTTTGACCTGGGATAACATTCGGAAGAGGGGTGTTCTGGGGCCTTCCAGATGCCAGCTCTATGAAGCCCAAGAGGAAACAATGGAGCACCTTCACAACAATTGCATTTTCACCTCCAGGTTGTGGGATACTTTTGCCACCATTTTCAAACAGACTGATAGGGACAAAGGGAGTATTATCAATACCCTAAACAATTGGAGAAAAAACTTTTCAAATTATGAATTTCTTGGCTCAGCTTGGGTTCTTACGCCAAGCTTCATTATATGGAATGTCTGGAAAGAAAGGAACAATAGAATCTTCAAGAATGAAAAGAAACCATCCCATTGCCTTTATGAGCAAATCTTAAAACAACTTAAGGAGACGGTTGGCACTACAGTGCGAAATCCCCCTAAGAACCCACCTTCAGAAGCTGAATTGAAGATTCTCAGTCAGCTGGGTCTGCAAGGACTTATTCCGCAAGGCCTAGATAGGAAGGTAATATTAATGGATTCTGAGCAGGACTTCTAGCATCCTCCCCCTAAGGGTTTTTTGAAATGCAACATTGATGGGGCTTCAAAAGGAAACCCGGGTACTGCTGATTATGGAGGGGCATTAAGGGATGAAAATGGAAGTATTATTTTCATCTTCCACTACCATTTAGGAAGAGCCACTAAGAATATGGCGGAATTAATGGCCATGGAGCAATGTTTAGATTTTCTAGAGCGAGATAACCGCCAAAATGTGATTGTTGAAGCTGATTTCGAGTTAATCATTAACTCGGTCAAGAGAATCTGCTAGGGTACGACACCAAAAAAATCCTCAAAAAATTGGAGGTTGATCCAGGTCTTTCATCAGATTCAGCTTCGCCTCCAGTGCCTTTGAACAATAAGTTTTAACCATGTGTGAAGAACGACCAATAAATTGGCGGATATTCTAGCCAATCAAGGAGTGATCTGTATAGAAAACAGGGTCGCAATAGGTTGGCAAGAGATGCCTCAGAACAGATTAAAGGCGAATTGTCACAACCAGGTGGATGAAGATAGGATGGTGTTTTGGAACAGAGCCCTGGAGGCGGGGTTTAGATGACTTAGATTCTTTATGATTAGCTGTTTTTTTCACAGTCTAGTCTTCAGTGGGAGGCAGGCCATTGTTGGCCTTCACAACCCGAGTAAGTACATTCACAGAGGCTCCAGGTGGATGCTACTTGAGAAACTCTATTTTTTGGATGGTTGGCTAGATGGCGAGAGTAATATCTTACATTGGTTCAGGCACAGGCGAAGAGGATATGCTGCTCGGGGCCAGAATCTGGGATCTCTTGGTGGCCTCAAAACCCCTGATTTTCCTTCTGTGGACGCAATACCACGTTTGGGGTGGTATATCGGTGATCACAGGCCTTGCAAGTGGGAAGTGGTATTTCCGAAATGGGAGCAATTCCACTCACAGTGCTACACGTGGCCAAGGGGAAGGATTGAATACCACCCTCATCACGCACTAATATTCGGTGTTATAGACCCGTGCAATATGATCCACATCCGTTAGATTAAGCGTCACGAATCTACGGTCAGGAATGATCGAGAAGGTAGGTGGGTCCATGTGGGTAAGTGCCATGCTTCTAAGTACTGTGAAATATTCCACTGCCGTTGGATCGGGCGAGGAGATGTGACGGTTGAGATAGAAGATGCAAGTCTGGATAATGGCGGGAATCATTGATGCAATATTTTCTTGGTGGGATGCAAAATGTTCTTGGCGGGAATCGTCAAATTTCGTATGTTCTGCAGGTTTGAGGGTGTGTAAGTTATTCGGACCCAAATTCCCTATAGATTTGTACCTTTTTTTCTCTTTGGGTCCGATTTTTTATTCTCATTAGCCGACTATCTGTGCACTAACCGTTCGGCCTTAACATTGTATTTCTTGTGGGGGTTTGAGTTTTGTGTGTAGGGGTCGGGGATTTCACCTTTAGCTCGATGGAAGTAAGAGAATGGATTTTTCCTTAGTCTACATTTCCTTGTGGACTGTTGTATATTATGTAATTTGTTTTCCGATTTAATGAAATAGAAGGCTTGACTCTTACTTCAGCAAAACAAAAAAAAAACATTCATATAAATTTAAAAAAAACAAGAATAATTGAATGAATTTTTTCTTTTTTCATTTTTAACCTGTTTAATAATGATATATATAAAAGGGTAAGTGGAATGAGTTGGTAACTATCCACACGACTAATTTAATAAACTCGATTATAATAAAATTTCCCACCATATAAATGAAAATAAAAAAGATCAATTTTTCAAAATTAATAATATAATATTTACATTCTTTGATGGGGTGAGATCAAGCCTATAGGTTAAAACATATTGGAATGTGTTGGTTTAGACAAATGTTTATACGAAGGCGGTTGTAGAAACCTAGCATAATAAGAATGTAGTTGCATTCTTTGGTGGTGTCTCCTCCTAAATATGTGTGAAGGTAATGGGAGAGGGATATCACTGCTTCTTGATTTTGCTTAGAGTAGATATCTACTCTAGCTTATACAGGTTTTGGTAGGTTTGTCATAATGGCTCTGACAAGCTTCATCATTGGAGTGAAGGATGCATGTTTTCAGCTTATTAATGGCTCTTCGTAGATCAAAATGAATGTTTTTCTAAGGAGTGTACCACATTGAACACTTATCCTATCTTTGTTCTTCACTGGTAGAGTAATGATCTGTTGACCTCATGTTATTTCTCCTCTACTCGTTATAAATGGGTCAAATTATGCACAAGTTGGAGACTGTACATTGTACTTTTTAGCAAGGCTTGTACGATTGTATGGTATCTGATTTCAGTCTATCATGTCATGTTTGGAACGACATGTTGTGTGTGTTGCTAGTGATTTCTTGATACTCATCCAAAGGAGGGAATTGGGGTTATAATGTCCCTCTATTATAAAGGGTTTCGAAGTCAATGTTTTTCATCCCTTCTTACATAACACATTCTCAGGGTCTATCTTCAAATTGGTGGTCGTGCTTCCCTCATCAGCGCTCCAAGGCCTGGACTTTCCAAATATCTCCTTCAACTACTCGATTTTGGTATGTGGGCTCTCGTACCTAGGAATTTTTCGATTTGGTTTTAATAGTTTACTCTACTAGGGATCTTTGACGTTACATGGGGAATTGTCTGGCTCACAATGTTTAATTTTAGGTTGTATTCTCTCATTTTCATGTATGGTAGTGAGTTCTAGTTTACACAGGATAATCCTTTGCCTTGTTATAATGTGGGTTGTGCGTTTTTGTCAAATTGTCCCCTCCTATTTCCTCTCTTTCAATATGGTCACAAAATATGGTCTGTAGGCAAGGGTGCTCGGTTAGTGTCTTTTGTGTCAACTCTTCTTGTCTTTAAAGTTTGTTACATGGCTAAGCATATTGGTTTCATAAGATCCTTAATTTGTATACTCTGAATTCCATTGTTGTTTATCTCATTGCCTTCTTGTCACAAGAATTTTCTGCCTATTAAGGGTCACTGCAATCTTGAGTCAATTTAACTTTCTATTTGGTAGCAATCTTAACTCCGTTTGAGTTTGTGTATCAATAGGTTTTTAGTTGGGTTGGGTATTGTCCAGTACCATGCTCTGTGGTTTTTGGGGATGACATAGTTCTTTGTGGGAGCTCTTCACCTTTTCACTCCGTGAGTTTGGGTTTAATTCCTTAGGGTAGTCTTGGAATCAGTTTTCTTTTTGTTAGTCATGCATTTCTTCGAGCGATTATGCCACCTCGATAGAGAATGGAAAGTTGTAGTAGAGGTACTAGCGATAGTTCTATCTCTCAGCCCAAGTGACTATTCAGATGGAATTCGTTGGCAGCATTGTTTGGCTTAATCCCTTTGAAAATTAGAAATGATTTGATAGATTGAATCTCATGAATTTTGTCATAAAGCCTACTTCTCAGATTCTGAAGTGGGTAATCATGAATTCAAACGGATTCCTGACCCTAGAAAATTCAAAAAAAGGAAGTTGCATTTCTTACATTCTATTGCAAGTTACTAGTATTTGGAAACCTTATTTTGTTTGGTGATCCAAGCCAAACAAGTGGATTATTACAAAGTGTTTATAGGTTAGGAGGACATAAAATGCCTCCTAAGGAGCATTCAGTACTGTCTAGATGACATTCTCATACATCTACAGAGGGTGGAGAAGTATGTTGTGTCAGATTCAAGTTCCGACTCTGAGAACATCACTGACACTCTTGCAATGATCGATGTTCAACCAGTCAACATTGCTTCACCTCCTAACATTGGGATACCAGCTAATGGAGCTCCTCTTTCTCTAGTGGTCATCTCTGACTAAAAGTATTATCTTCATAGAAAATGTCATTTTTTGGAAACTATTTTTAGTGTTGACTGTGCACTAGTGGTTTGGTGGATAACGAAGCATCAATACTGCGAACTCATGGTCGACTTTCCTTAGGCTCTCGTCTTTATACTTGGGATGGCATTTCCTCTGTAATTTTATTTTCCTTTGTAGTTTTTTCTTTTGTACCCAGAAGTTCAATCTCTTCTTTAGCAACACTTTTAGTAACTATCTGGGCAATGTCTTATAAGATAGTGACAAAGGATGGTAAAGGTAGTTTTTTTGGATATGAGGAGCTTTCATGATATATATGTGTATGGATGGAGGCTTTTTTCACTCCCACATCAACCCTTTTGATAACCATGTACTCATTGTAAAATATTTTGATCAATGAAAATTTTGTACCAGATTACAATATATATATATATATATATATATATATGGTTAAAATTGTGAAAGTGGAGTAGTTATTATCTTATATAAAAATCTAGGATCCATACATCATCTGAACACAAAATAAAGCAAAAAGAAAATTGCACCCTTTACATGTTAGTAGTTTTGATTTCTCTCCTTTTTTTCACTATAATTTAATGTATAAATTAAATTGCTAAGATATTCAAGCGCCTTTCAACATAATATTTAGAAAATTTGTGAGTGCAATGATTCCCACTTTATTATCCTTGTCATTGGTTATCTCTGCCACTATCAGGATATTGTGCTTGTAATAATGCATTTACCCTTCATTAATCCCTTGTTAACCAAAAATTAAACCAACAATGTGTAAAGTCAACATTCGGGAACAAAAATAATATATTTACTATTTCAAATTTTTTAATTCTATTTATTTAGGTCATGTTTGGTTCAGAGAGCTGGAGCCTTATTTAGCAATGATGACTTCTGCCCCTAGATCATGTTTGCTCTTGTATTTAGTGAATGCAATGTATGATGAGAAAATAGAATGAAAGTTTGAAAGGACCATTGATGACAGGTTTTCGTAATCGATGGACATGGACACACATGGGTCGGGTCACTCTTTATACCACAATCGTATGTCAAAATCTAACTATGGAAATCACAGGGTCCGCCATGAGACTGATTGATGGCCCACATCACATAAACTCCACCTCCCTTCTCCCTTTCCAACCATTCATTCCAATTTTCCCATCCCACTATGAAGTCAGAGGTTGGGGAAAATTTGGTCCACACCAATCACTTATGAGCGATGACCCAACTCCAAACTATTTGTCTGGTCGGCAATCAGTACCATTACATTAGTTTGACAACAAATTTGGGTCCACTCTCCGACCTCGACAAACTGACAAATAACCAAGAGCGTGAAAGTTTGTGTTTATTAGCTATTACTTTGGCACCACTGGGATTTTGCATAAGAGAATCTTCAGAAATTAGTCGAAAACCATGAACGTTTTGCAAGCACCTTTACAGTTGAAGAAGTTAGATATTGTTTCTTAGCTTTCAAAGTTACCAAAGTCCATAGGGTAGTTGAATACTGATCATCCTGAAGGAGTGTTTTGATTTGATTTTATGTTCCTATATGCTTTCTTTCAGCCATGTTTTCACAGTCCTCTAACAGTCTGGGGCCAGTGTTACTTCACAAAACTTCATATATGTAACTGTATTTTGTTGTCAATGAAAGAGGCTTTTTCTTTTGAAAAAAAACTTTGCTGCATGAATTTTGTCAACTTGAGGGAATGGGGGTTTGTTGATTTTCCTTTACAGAGGAGGTCATCATGATGCATGTACAACAAGTGTGAATACAAAGTGGGGGAATAGAGGTACCCATGTAATTCTGATCAAAATCTATTTTCTGCTTTATCTAATGCATCTATATGTCTAGCAAGGATCTACTCATTTTGATTTTGAGTCTGTGAGGCTCAGGTTTAAGGGCATGCCCTGCAGAATGTAAATATGCACACACATAAATAAGATCTACTCATTTTAATTTTGAATTAATGAGGCTCAAGATTAAGCGTATGCCCTGTATAGTGTAATTATACACACACAAAATGGAATGTCCATAGTGATTGAAATATTCATAAGTATGGCAATTTTCATCCACTAAACAATAGCTTTAAACTTTGTATTGTTATATAAAATTTGAATGAAACATTGTAATTTAGAATTTTTTATATATTCTCTTATTTTTATTTATATATATATATATTATAATATATAATTTTTAATATTTTTTTTTCATTTTTAAATTTTAATTTTAAATAAAATATTTAATAACTCATATATATATATGAATATCTTTTTAATTATTAAAATATATTTTTAAAATCTAACTTTCTCTTTTGAAAGACCCAAAGGAAACATCTCCAAACAAATTAGTGTTTTAAATAAAAGGAAAGATTTCTTATATCTCGATCTGCCTTTTCCTTTTATATCCACTAACGTCCTTTTATAATAATGACACTCTTTTATTTTAATAATGACACTCTCAACAAAGTTAATTTTTTATTTATGAAAATTGAAATATTTTATTAGGGTTATATTAAAAAAAGTATTTAGTTATTAATATTTTTTTTTTTAAATATCAATTAAGTACCAAATGAATTTCACATTTAGAGTAGGTTGTAATATCACTAGGCTAGATTTATTTTAATTTTGGATTCATCAAGCATTGATAGGATGAAATATTTCAAGGTGGAAACCTTTTTTTTGAGTATAAAACTCGAGGAGAGGTTTGAGGATCCCTCTCCATTCTTAAAAGATTCAGAGTTAAGAAAGTTGTGTGTGCGTGCGCACGTGGAGAGTGATCAAATCTCTAAAGTTAGAAACCTATTTTTTTAGTGCATTAATGAGCATTAATTTGTTATAATTTTTTACTTTTTATTTTTATTTTAAATAATTTGAAATTTTATAGTTTTCTTTTTATTACACCAAATAATTTGAATTTTTTTTTTAATTTTTTTTTTATTTCACCAAATCAAAGTGTTTAGATAGCATGGCATAACATAGCATTACAACATCTCTTCCATATAGAGTTGGAGAGCTTAGATAACATGGCATAACATAACATTACAACATCTCTTCCATATAGGGTTAGAGAGAACATCTCGTCACAAATATTATTTTAGCTGTCATGTGTAATCTTCATGTTGAGTACCTAAGGAATTATCAATTACTTTCTCTTTCTCTATAAAATTGATGTAATTATGTTTGATATAGTGATTTCACATCTCTTTCATAATAGGTTGTAGCATCAATATTATTTTAAATTTAATGTTTAATCTCCACATTAAGTAATGAAAGAGTTACACATCCCTCTCATAGTAAAAAGTAGAAACTACTTGTTTACTTGTGGATTAAATTATATATATATATTAATATATATAGTATATATATACTTTATATATATAAAATATTTATTACTTTCTCCCTCTATATATAACATTATACAAATGTTTCTTTTTGATGTTGATTTATGTTATTTATAATGAACATGCAATTTTTTATTTAAATTTTTTTTATTTACTACAATATTAAATATTTGTTAATTAACCTTTTTAGTATATTTATTATTTATTTATTTAATAAATATTTGATACCATGTCTCGCTAGAATACCTCTCAAACCATAATTTTTATATTTGATTTCAAAATTTTTAGTTATATTTTTAATATTTTTTCCTAAACAATATATTTTAAATACTTCATATAATATATAAACATTAATGTTTCCTATTTCCATTTCAAAACTTATATAATTATTATTATATTTTTAACTATTTTTATTTTTTAAATTTATAACTTTTAATATTTTTTTATTCAGCATTTTTTGATAAATTATAAATAAACTAAATAATCTTCATATTATTAACTATATATTGATATTTTTTTAGTTATAAAATATTTGTAACATCGGATTAGAAACATCTTCCAAATAATTTAGTGTTTAAAATAAAAGAAAGATTCCCCTCTATCTTGACTTCTTTTTCCTGGTACATGCGATAAATGTCTTTTTATTTTAATTTAATAACGACCTTTCTCAACAAATTAGAATATTTTATTATGGCTGACCTTTGAAATTTTTTGTTATTAATAATTTTTTTAAATATCATTATCAATTTTCTTTGAGCATTTAATGAATTTCACATTTTATTTATAGTAGTTGTAATATCACTAAACTATATCCATCATAATTATGGATTTATCAAATATTAAGAGGGATCAAATCAAGGAAAATTTTAAGGATTTTTGTTTTTTGCAATCTATAAAATGTTTATTGATATATTTGTAAAAATTTTCAAATGTATAATGATTTTATATATAGTCTCTATATAATGTTGACGATTTTTAAGGTAAAATAATTTTATATTCTAAAATTTGGGCGAATCATCTTTTATAAAAAATTGGAAATTGATGAATCTTTTTTGTGGAAAACTCATGGAAAATTAGCCCACTTGCGAACATTAGCCCCTAAAATTTTCCATGGATCAAATATCTCAAGATGGAAAACTCTTTTTTGAATGCAAAATTTGGGGAAAGGGTTGCATGTCTATATATTTGATCCCTCTAGATGCTTAACAGATTCAAAGTTAAGATGGATCTAAGCTAGTTATGCTTGTGTGTTCGCTACCTATGAAATCTCTCAAGTTGGAGACCTCTTTTTTGAGTGCTAAACTTGAGGAAAAAATTGCACCTAGAGAGATTTGATCATATAATATTTATATATATATATATATATAATATTACCATTGGCCAAAACTCCATAGGTTTTGAAAAAACCTTAAAACCCCAAAACTACCAATGATAAATGACTCTTCACCTCAATTTTACTGTGAACTACCATAACAATTTTTATAAGCATTTAATTTATTTTTATTTTAAATAATTTTTATTTTTATTTCACCAAATTGAAATGTTTAGATAACATGACATAACATAACATTACAACATTTCTTCCATATTGGGGATATTGGGTTGGAGAACACCTACACCTCTCTGCACAAAAAATATTTTAGTTGTCATGTGTAATCTTCATGTTGAGTAGCAAAGGAATTACACAACTTTCTCATACTATAGAAACCATTTGTGGATGAAATTATAATTCTTTTTAAACTATAATTACTTTCTCCCTATATATAAAGTTAACACAATTATGTTCTTTGATGCGACTACAAGTATTATTTTAGTTGTCATGTGTAATCTTCATGTTGAGTCTCCAAATATCCACCTCGATCAATCCCCTCGGCCACCCCCCCCCCCCCTTTTAAGAAGCAATGATATCCATTTCTTTAGTTCCCCCTTCATATGGGGAAGCTTTTGCTGAATTTGGGTCCTCGTGAGCCACTTGCCTTGGTGAAGAACCTGCCTAGCTTTTATAACCTGGTAGAGTTGGATGTGTTGTTGGAAAGTATCATTTGTCGTGGTGTCAATGATTTGATCCAGTGTAGCTTGTTTAATGTAGACATATTAAGCTTTGTGGGGGTCAATTTCTCGGCTACCTCCAAGGTGTCCAAAAGAGGTGGATAATTTGGTCAAAGAGACTCCACATTGAACACTAGGTGCAAGCCAAGTAATGGGCGAATACTCAATTCAAATCCATTGTCACCCACCGCATTTGTGATTGTGTACAAACCATATCAGAGTCGTTTGAGCTTTCACTTTTGGCCCTTGAGACACTCTTTCTGTAAGTTTAACCACACCTTGTCACCCAACTAAAAATTATGAACCCTGTGTTTGTCATGGCGCTACTTGTTATGCTCTTAACCTGCAAATGATACCCAAATACAGAATATGCGAAGAAAAGAGACCCAAAACACAGAATATGCGAAGAAAAGATACCCAGAACACAGAATAGCAATGATTTTATTATTCAGAGAGTAATGTTCACTTGCCTCTTCGAGGGGGCAACCTCCACTAGAGCAGAGCTCGATTACAAAATAAGACACGATGCCCCTCGCAGGGAGTTTCTATCCTTTATATATGACTCCTACATGCAATACCACGGGCCAATACCGCGTATTACTAATACCATCTATCTAATATTACGGCCCATTTGCAACTAACTTTGGTTCCGTTATTAATTGCGGACTAACCACTTACAATTATTAATATGGGCTTTATTAACTCTTGACTATGACGTGGTCCCATTACATAGATAAGGGGGTTAGGGTGGGACCCTAACATGCCCACCCCCTTAAGACTAGCCTTGTCCTCAGGGCTGAAGCCGTGGAAACTGCTGCAAAATAGTGGCTGGCTCCCAAGTTGCATCTTCTGGAGAGGTGTCTTTCCATTTGACTAGGACTTCCTTAATCATGCGGCCACGCAGTTGCTTGACTCATGTGTCAAGGACCTGTTCTGGTTGAAGCCAGATGGATCCTTCTTCGTCCAATTCCGGTAGACTAGTCTAAATTCTGCAATTGTTCCCAATCACTTTCTTCAGGCATGAGACATGAAAAACTGGATGGATTTTTGCAGTAGGTGGCAAAGCCAACTTGTAGGCTACTTCTCCAATGTGTTGAAGTACTTGATATGGTCCGTAGAATTTGGGAGAGAGGTTTCTGACCCCCCTTGTCTTTGAGTGATTTTTGCTTATATGGTTGGAGCCGTAAAAAGACCTGATCCCCTTCTTGAAATTGGCGCTCTGAGCGATGCTGGTCTACCTGTTGCTTCATGCGGTTCTGAGCTTGATGAAGATTCTCTCGAAGATGGGCGAGCATAGTTGTGTGGTGTTGTAGGAGTTGATCCATTGCTTGGACTTTTGAGCAGCCCTTGAGATATGAAGTAGGTGAAGGCAGGAGTTGACCATATATTGCTTCATATGGAGTCATTTTGGTGGTGGCATGATAGTTGGTGTTATACCACCATTCTGCCAGAGGTAGCCATTGTACCCAAAGGTTTTGTTTTTCTGAAGTAAAACACCTAAGGTAGGTTTCCAGACATTTGTTGACTGCTTCAGTTTGACCATCTGTTTGCGGATGGTAGGAAGTACTGAGTTTT
>APFE030103650.1:7437-18000 GCA_000404065.3 Pinus taeda | reverse complement strand
GTGGAGATCCAAGAGATCAACCTGTGATCTGGGAAGGTCCTTCCAGAGCGCTAACCTCCTCCCCTAGAGGAGGAGGAAGAGAAACAGGAAAGTGAACCCAAAGCCATTCCACCCTTTCCTGAGCGACTCACAGTAATCCCACAACCCAACCTAGAGGAGACTGAGCTTCTGGGAGAACTCAAGTAGTTGTGTGTGAAAATATCACTTCTTCAGGCTATAAAAGATGTACCGATATACAAGAAATTGATTAAGGAGAAGTGTTTTAGGCACCCAGGCAGGCGAAAGAGAGATGCCTCAACTATCAATGTCATAGGACAATTGTCTGATCTTATGTTGGGGCAAGTAATCTGTCCAAAGTATTTGGACCCTGGGAATGGCACCATCATCCCGCACACCTTGATTGATCTAGGGGCTGCCATTAATGTGATGACCAGGGACACCATGCTTAAACTCAATCTTTAGAGTTCCTTCAGGGTCCAAAGTATTTGGACCCTGGGAGTACCCTGCGGACTTCTTGGTCCTTCAGCCAAAGGCAAAACTCACTGGATATCCCCTCATTTTGGGAAGGCCTTGTCTAGCTACTGTGGATGCTTACATCATCTGTCGAGCAGGAAGCATGACCATCAAGAATGGGCCTATGTCCAAACAGCTGGTCCTATACCCTCCTACCCAACCTCTGCTAGAACATGACTTACCCCTCTAGTTGGAAGAAGGAGATGAGGACGAGTTCTACTCTGCACCATTATGCACAGTGGAGGCCACCAGGGGAGGTCCTCAAACCGAGGATGATTTGATTGAGAACTTAATCCAAAATCCTCCTCCTGGTGCACTGTCCTTAGAAGAGTTGGTGGAAGATACCCAAGTCAGTGCTTTAGTGGACCTCTGTGTGACTGATCCGACCTCTTCCAGAGTTAAGAATGTGGAGTTTGGCCCTGAAAGAACTTTAAAGATCAACTCCTCTCTCTCTCCCTCTCAGGAGAAAGAGCTATTTAGCCTCTTGAACCGCCATTTTGAGGCTTTTGCCTGGATCTATAAGGAAATGAAAGGAATCCATCCTTCGGTCTGTACCCATCATATTTACATTAAAGAGGACTGTAAACCAGTCAGGCAACCTCAGAGGAGAATGAATCCAGCCCTTAAGGACATCGTTAAAGAAGAATTGCAAAAATTGTTGGATGCAGGATTCATGTACCCCATCTAGGACAGCGAATGGGTTTCCCCTCTGGTGTTGGTACCCAAGAAAAATGGGAAGTGGAGAATCTGTGTAGACTACAGAGAACTGAACAAAGCCACAAAGAAAGACCACTTCCCTTTGCCTTTCATAGATCAAGTGTTGGATGGACTGGCAGGAAAGAAGTTTCTCTTTCCTAGATGGGTTCAGCGGGTATAATCAGATCCAAATCAGCCCGGAGGACCAAGATAAGACCACCTTCACTTGTCCATGGGGTACCTTTACCTACCAAGTCCTTCCCTTTGGGCTATGCAATGCTCCTGCCACTTTCCAGAGAGCTGTATTGAGCATCTTTTCCAAGCTGGTTCATGATTCGGTGGAAATCTATATGGATGACTTTACTCCTTATGGGTCTAGCTTCCAAGAAGCCTTGTCCAACCTGGGAAAAGTTTTAACTAAGTGCATTGAGATGAACCTCTCCCTCAGTCCTGAAAAATGTGAATTCCTGATGACTGAAGGGACCGTGTTAGGTCATACCATTTCTCGTCAAGGATTACAAGTAGATCCTAATAAAATTGCTATCATCAAAAAGGTTCCACCTCCTCAGAAGGTAAGAGATGTTCGGAGTTTCCTAGGCTTAGCGGGATATTATAGAAGATTCATTAAAGATTTCAGTAAGCTATCCTCGTCATTGTTTGGCCTCTTAGGAAAAGATGTCGAGTTTAAATGGACTGATGAATGTCAAGGGGCTCTGAATGAGTTGAAAGATAAGTTAGTGTCTGCCCCAATTTTGAAAGGCCCAAACTGGGCCCTACCTTTCCACATCCACACGGATGCCTCAAACAAAGCCATAGGGGCAGCTTTAGGACAAGCTGAGGAGAAAATTCCATATGGCACATACTTTGTCAGCAAGAACCTGTCCAAGGCATAAATGAACTATACTGTAACTAAGAAAGAGTTCCTGGCTGTGGTCCATTCCCTGAATAAGTTCCGACACTACATCACTGGCTATCAAACATTTGTACATACTGATCATGCTGCAATTAGATATTTAATGAATAAGCCTCATGTAAATGCTCGTATCATTAGATGGTTACTTTTGTTGCAGTAGTTTGATTTGACTATCGTTGACAAACTGGGTAAAGAAAATGTTGTTGCTGACTTCTTGTCTAGATTGGATTTGCCTGCAGGTGAAGAAGGAACAGTGGATGACCAGATGCCAGATGAACATCTGTTTGCTATTTCAGTACTCTCTTCGTGGTTTGCTGATATAGCAAACTACTTGGTCTTAGCACAGTTCCCTCTGCATCTATCCTCAAAGGAGAAGAGCAGAATCGTGAGGAAGAGTACCCCATTCACTTGGATCGGGGGCAACCTGTTCAAACTTGGCCCGAATCAGATCTTGAGGCGTTGTGTTAGGGAGGAGGAAGTCTTTGACATTCTCCTAACCTGTCACGATGGACCCTGTGGAGGCCACTTTGCAGCAAAGAGGACTGCCTTCAAAATTCTACAGGCAAGATACTATTGGCCCACTCTTCATCAAGATGTCAGAAGATACATCAGCCAATGTGACCGATGCAAGAGGATGGGAAAACTGACTCCAAGGGATGAAATGCCTCTCCAACCTCAAGTGACCCTCGAGCCATTTGAGAAGTGGGGCATGGATTTTTTGGGTCCTATCAACCCTCCTTCAAGGCAAAGGTCTTACAGCATTGTGTGCACTAACTACCTGACAAAGTGGGCAGAAACAAAGGCAATCAAAGTAGCGACAGAAGAAAAGGTGGCTGAGCTTTTAAGAGAAAATATCTTCTACAAATTTGGCTACCCAAGAGAGTTAGTCACCGATCAAGGAAGCCAGTTCACCTCTAACTTAATTGAAGACTTGCTCTCTCATCACAAGATCAAGCATAGGGCTTCCACCCCATATCATCCTCAAGCAAATGGGCAGGTGGAAGTCACTAATAGAGCATTAGAAGGGATTTTGACTAAGGTGGTGAGCAGCAACAGAAAGGATTGGGCACATCGCCTGGTTGAGGCCACTTGGGCCTACAACACCACTTGGAAGACCACAGCCAGTTTCACACCTTATGAGCTGGTCTACGGGAAGAAAGCTCTATTGTCAATAGAGTTTGAGTACAACACATTGAGGATGGCAGCTCAGCTGGACCTAGATCTCAGCCATGCTCAACGTGAAAGGTTATTGCAGTTGAATGGGTTATATGAACACCAAATGTAGGCCCTCCTCCACTCAGAAGTGGTTCAACTTCAGAGGAAGATATGGCATGACCGGCACCTTACTAAAAAACAATTCCAGTCGGGAGATTGGGAGCTATTGTATGACTCCAGACATAAGGATTTCAAAGGGAAGCTGAGGAAAAAATGGCTAGGACCATATACAGTGGAGAAGTGCAATGACAATGGTTCCTTCCTTATCCAGACCATTGATGAAGAAGCCATCCCCATGCTCGTCAATGGGCATCGACTGAAGATCTATAGGAAACCCCTTTCGAGGCAGGAGTTCATCGAAACTGTGGAAAAATCAGTGTTGGTAATAGAGAAGGGTTCTATCTCTGTTCCAGCCACACCTTGAACATCATCAAAAAAAAAAGGAATAAAAAGATCCTTGGGTGAAAACCTCTCTCAGGTGCCCAAGGCAGATAGTAGGGGTGAAAACCTCATGGAGGCGCCCCTACTATCTTTTGGAAAATAAATAATTTGAATAAAAAGACCCTTGGGTGAAAACCTCTCTGAGGCGCCCAAGGCAAATAGTAGGGGTGAATACCTCATGGAGGAACCCCTGTTGTCTCTCTTAAAAAAAAAAAACAAAGAAAAAAAAAAAGAAGCAAGTTTAATCCCTGAAGAATTATTGCAGGTTGCAGGAATATAGTGCAGAAAGGAGGCCTCACAAAACAAGGATAGGGGTCTGTACCAAGTTACCAGGCGTCCTCACATACACTCCCTCCATGGAAACTCATTTTTTTCAAGATTTGGACACAATCTGGTCGATGTTCAACCTTCTACAGGAAGTTCTGCATTTCTACAGGAAACATCCTGTAGAGCCTTTGGGCAGGCCAAAATCGATTCTGGAGAGGGATTTGAAGCTTGAAATCTGTTGATGGGGCATGCAACCACTCTTTTCTTCCATCCCCCACTTGTTTCATATCCTTCCACCACCATTGCCACAATCTGGTTGAGTATTCCTACACAATCATACAAGAGTTTTGTTTCCTCAGATTAAAAAAAAGAGAAAAAAAAAAAAAATCCAAGTGACAAATCAAGCATGCAGAGGCTCACACACTTTACTTGTTAAGGCTCCATCAGGACCCTTCATCCGTGAATGCAATCATGATCATTCAGCGTGCATCCCAGGAGGAGAAGCGGCTACAGGATGTCCTACAAGAATCCTGTAGCAGCTGATCCGGCTAGAGCACATACTATGGAGGCACCTGCAGCTCAATTCAAACGAAGCCGGTGCATGCATAATTTACCACCAGAGGGTCGGGTCCTAAAGTCTTGTATCTAGCATCAGCCAATGAATAAGGAGCTCCAGCACTCGTGCACAAAACAGCAGCAAGAAAATCCAACATTCCACGTCCCGAAGCCTGTAGAACACGTCCACGGCCACACAGGTAAGTGTCTAACCTTATTCGTCGAATTGCATGAATTATACTCTAAAATTTGCATGACTGTGAAATGGGCGGATTGAAAAAGTTTGGTGGCCAGTCAACTGGCCACCCACAGCCAGTCGAATAGCCTCATGGGATCCGAACGAGCTCGGTTATGCCAAAGAGACGGGCAGTTGACACATGGGAAGTGTCCAGTCGGGGAGAATCGACAGTGTGACAGAAATGGCAGCGGTGAATGGCAGAAGGAAGGATTTTGTGGTTAGAGACACGTCGAAGAATGATGGCTGTGACGTTGGCTAACGGATCGGCCTAGACAGCTCACCCCCGCGCCATGAATTGCGCAGTAATTCAAATTGCCTGGTCGAATAACTCACGGTGAACCACTGTCATTCGCACTTGCAACCGTTTTTGCAATAGAGTACACGTCCTCCTCCTCTACAGTTTGTTAGCCTGAGCTTCTCGGCCTGTTCCAACGTCCTTCCACGTCTCAGACTTGTCCAGAAGCACCATGACGTCCTCCAAAAGCCGGAAAAGCTTTCTACAGGAATGAGTTCTACAGGAAACTCGGCATAACAAAGAAACCTGGACTGTCTACGTCGAGGTTGGAAATTCTCAGAGAGGTAGGCCCGAACACACCATTCCCATGCATGATATTTCAAAACATGGTGAATTCGATGTGCTGGGGTAGGAAAAATTAAAAGCAAGTTTGTCTATGAATCCAAATAGCAGTTTACTTGTGGTTGCATGAAATTTTCTTCATTGGTTTGCATCCAAGATTTTCTCCACGGGTATTGAAGAAAATTCCTCCTGTAGAGAAGTTGAAACACTGTCAAGGCTAACCGGTGGGAGAAAAAATGTGAATTTTACATGACTATGTGTTTGCTAGAAATTTAGCTCTGCACTCTGTTCAGGGAAACCCAAGTCGTCCTTCTATACACGGGCAGTCGAGTTTTAAAACTGGGGAATTGATACGAAGTGGCCTGGAGATACTATTTTCAATGCTCTAAGGAGGAAACACACATAGAATTACATTTTTGCTCAAAGCACAAGCTAAAACAGAGTATTTTTCACCATGCCAGGAGGGTTTATCAGAAAGGAACCCTCAGATTCTAAGAAACTGCGAGAAACTCCTGAGGTGGTAAACTTATTTTCCCGTGCAAATTGGATGACCTTCTGTGACAAACTTCAAGGTCACGATGATGAAATAACAAAGGAATTCCTATGGTCCCTGAAGCCTAAATCGAAGACACTAGCCACTGTAAACTTCAAATGGTTGACCCTAAAGCTCACCCCACAACTCATTAGCAGAGTCACTGATCTACCAATGGGGGTACCCTGGGATAAAGAGGAGAGGAAATTGGGCCAAAAGGCTAAAAAGAAATTTTTCTTACCAGAGGAACAGTTTTCAGAGGATAAGAATGGGGTCCGTAGAACCAGCCTACAGCCATTTTGGAGCGAATTCAGCCTTCAAATTATGAAATATATTACCTGTGAGGGGTCGTTTAGTATTGTATATGGTTATCACTTTCGTTTGCTAACTGAACTCAGGCACAAAATGGATTTTCCCACAGAACAAAAGTTGAGCATCCCCTACTTCCTCCTGCAATCCTTGATTGAGTGTGCCACAAAGCTGAGGGAGGGGACGCCAGACCAACTGGCCCATCATGGGCTTATCAAGCTCCTAGTAGAAGATGCACTCCATACCTACATTGTCCCTCTCTCCTGGTTGATTTTTCGTAATATGTCTAAGGATGATGACATCCGAATTTTGGCCGAGGAACTCACTTCCTCCAGCAGCAAGGAGAAGGAGCACATTGAGGCAGAGAAGAAAGCCAAGGGTCAGGAAACCTCGAGCAAACCACCAAAGTAAGGACAGAAAGAGACACGAGAGAAAGGCCAAGCTATTGAGGCCAAAACGGTGGGTGGAAAAATGACACAAACACCCAGGGAGAAGAGATTGCAGAGCAGGGCAGAAAGGATTGAAAAAGTCCAAGAAAGTGAAGGCACACCTAAAGCAGCCACAGCCAAGCTAAAGGAGAAGGCACCCCCATCCAAGCCGACCAAAACAGTGCCAACTGGTTCTACAGGAAGCCAGAAAGCCATTTCTACAAGAAGTCCAAAAATTGCTTCTACAGGAAGCCAGAAACCAGTCAGCACAGGACTTTCTACAGGAAGTCTGAAAAAAGGGCAAGGGAAGGAAGAATCTCCTGATATTCTAGCTAGGGAGGTAGCAGTTGTGCTGGCCTCCCTCAGCACATCTCCAAAGCGGAAAGAAAAGCGGAAGAGGGAGCCTTCCATGTATTTTAAGGCTAGAAGAAGCACGAGGATTAAAACTGGCAGACCAAAGGAGAAATAGTCCAAAGGACCAATTGCAGTTGAAGACACCCCATCCAAACAGAAGACATCCATCACATATGAGCGGGGAAGCCCGAAGACATCCACATGGAAAGAAAGGATGGAAAAATTGAACTCGGAGGCCTCTCTATAGGATGCCAAGGTTGCTCTAGAGGAAACATGGCTAGGCTGAAGGAGACCGAAAAGATGGAGGAAAAAGCAACGAAGTCATCACTAGAGGAAGAGAAGGCTAACACCATTATGGAACCAAGCCCCCAGCCCAGCCTGGGCTCTTATTATAACTTCTTAGAGGCCGGGAAAATCATTCCTCAAAATTTCACAGTGCCACTTTTCCTAGCACTAGAGGAAGAAAGAGTAAGAACCCACACTTGGATGAAGATTGCTAAATCCAAGGGGGTGGCAGATATAGGTCCTCTGGAGGAAAAGCTCAAGGAGGCCCAAAGAGAATTGGCAAGGGTATGGGATGTGGAGAGCTACCAGCAGGCCAAGCTACGAGAAGAGAATGAGCTGCTTAGACAGCAGCTACAGTTACAAGGAAAGAGGGAAGAAAACAGGTCTCACCTCTTGGGAGAACAACAAAAACAAGAGGAGGCCACAACAGCCAAAGACACCACAGAAGAGCCTCAGAGAAAAGAAGGAATGCAAGCTGAACTTGAGGCACTAAACCAGCAACTACAGGAAAGAGAATTGCAAGCAGGCCTAGAGATACAGTCTCTAAAATAGCAGATACAAGAGAAGGAGGCCCAACTGGCCTGCATGGCTAGTTGGGCAATGGAAGCTCTGGAATGTAGGAAGCCAGCCAAATCCTACACCCTATACCTTAGGGATCAGTGGCTACAATTTCAGATCAACATTTCAGCACAGAGGGGTATCACTCAAATCCAAAACCCCCAACAATTCATAGCTTTATGTAACAGCAGTTCGTCAGAAGACAAGGCCAAGCTATCAGAGTTCTACCTTCATAATTTGGCCCTTCCCAACATGACCTAATGGGACCCCAACACAGCAGTAGGGGACATGCAGCTTATGGCCATGACCTCATGGCTAAACCATGAAGAAGAGAGAGCAGCAGAGGTCAGAAATGTCATGGACCGCGAACTACAGGAACCACCGCTGATTAGAGTAGAGCTAGGGGACCCCTCAGCATTGATATCTGCCCACCAGCACCTAGCAATCGACCCTCAGGCCCTATTAGAGTACATGGATCTTTAGGCTCAAGACATAGCACATTTTGAGGCATGGAGCGACTATTGGGGGACAACTGTGTTCATGCTTGCACCCGTAGGTGGAACACATTGTCCCACAGCCTCAAAATCAGGGAATACCACACCCCAAATAGAATGAGGGAGGCCTTGGTACAAGTGCCTCTATACAAAAATTCTATGCAAAATCTTCAGGCCAGCTGGATAGGCCTCAACTTAAGTCCACCTTTGCTTTTGGGGTTGCTAGAAGGAGGCACAGAAGAAGAAGAGCATAAGCAGTGGGAAGAGGTGGAAAGGAAGGTTGGGTTCCATGACAGTGAAGAAGATATTACTTCAGAAGCCTGGGATGTGAGGGAGGCAATCAAAGCAATTAAGGACGAGGAGCTGGACTAGTTGCTCAGAGGATGAGCAACCCATTTAGCATGGGGGTGATGATGAGCCCCAAATTGGGTAATTTATTGGGCTCATTTTGCCTAATTGTCCTTGTTCAATCCTTGTTCAATCCTCCATTTTTCATAGATTATGCATTTTTTTAGTGTGTTTATGTCATTTGAACGAATAAGGGTGGTCACTCTACCTAGGAGGCTAATACGTGGTTATTTCAGGTTTTTTGGACACATCTTGGAGCAAAACCGAGCAATCATGGGCTAGGTGATAGCCAAGCTTGAGTTGAGGATTCATAGGGGGGTTGTCTCTGACATTAAATAGCCCTTCCTCAGGATCTTCACCCTCAACTCCGAGCTCACAGGCCACCAAAACGGATCCTAAAGGCAGCCAAGCAGATTTTGGAAAAGGGATTGTCTACTAGCAGTTGGGGCAGTCGAGTCCCTTGAATTTAGGAGGCCTGCTAGATCCCTCATGATGTATAAATAAGAAGGCCTCGGCCTTCATAGTTTACTTTTGGAAACCATTGCATTTTTGTGCACTATAGTGCTGTCACTTTCAGCTCGTTTTCTTGTAGCCCTTGTGGCATAACTTTCGGTTGATGACTATTTTTTGATAATGACAAGCAGTCCTATTTTGTATCAGCTCTGAGTTCTTTATAGGAGTCGTAGCTCTTAGGGTTGGGCCCAACCTGAGAGCCAAGGCCTCCTTTATGTACTGTTATTTTTCCTTTATGCATTGTTGTTTCTCCTTTTATGCATTTGCAAATGTATTTCTGTTAGGAAGATTAAATTGTGTTGATTAACTAGGTCACTGTTTATAGTTAGAAATGCTTCTGATGTCTAGATTAGGTTGGTAGGATATCAAAAAGGAAAAAGCTCCAGAAAAAGGCCAACAAGCACCTTTGGTTTCACCTCTCCCTCATAGGATCAGGGGCTGGGATCAAAGTAACCTTGTTGTCTTAAACAAAAACACTATTTTTGCTTTGCCATGCAATCACTAGTGTACGGTTTTCATTTGTAGAAGTAGGTTACATGTTCAGATCTTTGAAATGTTTCATTGCATAGTTGATATATATGATTCCCTTGCAAATAAAGTTGTTGTTCATTTACTTTACTGTTAGCTAGATCAGATTAGGTAGGTATAACTAGGACTTTGATTACTTGCAAGTCTTTATTGGTTCAGTTGGAAATACACAATGTAGAGCACCTCTACCACTTCTTCATCCACCCAAACTTCATCAGAACCATCTGTTCCATCTCCTAACTAGGTTTCTCGTCTCACGTTTGTCATCTTGCCCACGTAACCCTACCTTTTTGTGCAACCATTGTTTCAACCTTCTTTGAGCAAATTCAACCGTCTACACCTTCTCCCAACTCCATCCACCACTCCCTGGGCCACTTCAGACCCCTATCCTACCTCCATACCCATTCCTTCATCTTTCCTCACTCATCCACCCTCCAAAACCCCATTCCTAAACATCATGTAGAAATTTCTGAACATCTTGTAGAAATTCCTAAACATCCTGTAGAACCCCTGCAGACTTCCTATAGAAGCTCACAAATGAGGTTTCTTGATAGCCAAACTTTGTGAAACTCTCTGGAAGGGTGTTACTCCTTAGGCCCTCTCTGAACCTTCCCGGCCTCTTCCAAGCATTTCTCCTCATTGATTCACCTCTGCACAGTCAAGAACAGTGAAAACCTATGCATGATCCAGGTGGATATTGGTGGCCACCTACCAAGTCCATCTGGACCCCCATCATTGTTTCTCTCAGCATTTTCAGTTTCCTTAATTGTAGCACAACTTACTATTTTTAGCAGTTTTT
>APFE030103642.1:146877-177907 GCA_000404065.3 Pinus taeda | reverse complement strand
TTTGTGCATGATTTTCACACATGTTTTTTGGACGCGATAGTTTTCGGTCCATGGTATTGGACGCGATGGTTTTCGGTCCATGTATTGGATGCTTCGACATGTATAAATATGTATTGTAACATTGAAAGGAATATAATGAAAAATCAAGCTGGTAGTCCTGGTTTTGGGATCCAGGGGAAAATCTCTGTGCATATGTGTTTTTATTTGTTATGCTCTCGCATTGTTTATTTTTCTGTGATTTAGAATTCGTATGCAGGTAATTTCTATACGGGGTTAAAACCTACACGCGAATGCTTCGGGAGACATAGAAATCTTCCTAGAGACATCATCTGGGTTGATTGTAGACTAGTGCCTAGGACATCTTAAAGAGAGGAGTGCATGGAAGATTATCAGTGGGGGCTCTTGGTTGCACTTCAATTGTCATGAAGTTTGAAAAGAAAATAAAGGGGGGCTTAGTTCAATAGGCCTTCATTAAGGGAAAGACAAGCCAATGCATGGATCCGAATATTCAAGGGGTAAATTGGGCCAACCTTAGAGAGAAAATGTCTGGTTATTGTGGACGACGCACAACAAGGAGCAGCTTAATATTGAAGTTGTAGTAAAGGTGGAGAGGAGGAGAGAAATGAGGGAAATAGATGCATAGGGTTGTATGCAAACATAATCCTAAGAAACAATGTTCCAATAGAAATATGGAAGAGGGAGGAGGTGGAATGGTAGAAACAACAAATTGATAATTAAGTAGGTGGAATGGTAGAAATAGCAAAGCGCTAATTAAGGTTTCATGCCAGATATATCATGGGTACCTTTATCGCCAAACAACATGAGTAAATCCAGGTTGACACAGGTACTGCAGTTAATCGAATAACATAAGTGAATCTGTTTATACATAGGTACTACAGGTTACAAACTAACAGAAGTAATTCTACCTTAAACGCAGGGACTATTCACTTATTTATCAACTCAGATAAATCCATGAATCAAAGAGAAACCAACAACTTTATTACACTATTTCGAAGGGGGAAAACATACAAGAAGTGATAAACAAAAGAGGAAACATATTGCACATTGATCTGCTTGGAATCACCAGGGAGTTTCATTAATACTTGAAGGGTCCAAATAGCTATTCCATTACATTCAACATATGTCACTCTAATCCCTCATGAACAGGAATATAGAACCAAAATGGAACCCAAGAATTAGGACCACTTGGGTGCAGAATTCCGGAACCTATTTTAAGTGTTTCTCCCCCTTATTTATATAGAGAAGGGGGGATTTGAATCAAAATTTACAAAATATCTCCGCCAGGGCCATCTGTCTAATTGACTAGCTGTTTCGGTCTATGATAGCTCTATTTCCAAAAATCATTACAATCGAGATTTGATTCCTTTCTTTAAAATGGAAGAAATACTGAAAAATTAAGGAAAATTGACTGATGGTGAGGAAGACATCTCTCAACCGTTCCTTTTATGTCCTCTGGTTAGGCTACGTCTCTGCCATGATATGCCTTTCCTGCTGTTAGGCCGGTCCCTGTCATTTTTTACTTAACTACCTGAGTGGAGCCCCATGTTGAGTGATTAATCTTCCTGAGTCCCCATACCTTCATTTACTCTCCGAATACGTACATCGAAACAATGAAATTCATTTATGAGGCCATTGTTGTCACGGTTTTCTTGTTGTGGAGGTTTCCACAAGATTAGTCCATATCACTCTCCAACTGCTCCATGCCTTGATTTAATACCTCAGCTGCCGACCCATAAGACAAAAAATACCCTCGCTGTCCCACTGAGCAGAAGCGAAATAAAATTTTTAATGTTCACTGATCAGGGTCATTGATCTAGGATGATTAAATATGGGCTGTTGATCTGGGCCTGTTGGTATCGCAGTCACAAGTTAGAAGGGAGTTTAGTGGAGGAGGGAGTTATGTTTTTGTGTGATCCCTAATTGTGATATCACAATTGCTAGGGGGAGGATTTATCGTGATCGACAAAGAGGACCTTATTGCGATCGAAGGGAACGTGGAAATATCATGATTGGCAGGGAGGACCTTATCGCAATCGGCGGGCGGAGAAGGGACTTAGATATGAAAATCGGTGGGGAGATTGCGATATTCGATATCGACAAAGTTTGTGATATCGCAATCGGTGAGGGGAGGCAGAGCTTTATTGTGGTGAGCGGGAAACTTTGCGATATGTAACATCGCAATCGCAAAAGGATAAGGGAGATGAGCAGAGTTGTATGACAAAGGGAAATGGACTGATGAAAATAAAGTTTTAGAGATCCAAGCCTTTTAAAAGGCCTTCAGTAATGTTTTATGAATGTTTTTAAAGATATTTCAAAAGGAAATGGGGAACATGGCTAGAGTTGGATAGAGAAAGGGATTTCAGCTAGAGTTAAAAATGGGTCACTGTGGCTAGAGTTTAGAAAACAAATTTTTCACAATTGGAACTCTCTTTTCAGAGGGTGACAAAATTGGCTCCAAGTGGGGACAGTGCCTTGCTGGCGAGGTGCTGAGAACCTGTAGACTAGTAGCCTTCACCATTGGGCATGGAGTAAAAAATATAATGAAGCTATATAACTAGAAAATCTCCATGGAACCTTGTTTGTAGGGAGTGCTTTCCTCACCAAACTAAAATGTTGAAATATAAATTCTAACAACTAGAAAATAAATTCTCATCGAGCGAGATAATTTATGTACTGGGGTCAATTCACCTGAGTGAGTTCAACCCTCCAATGGAGACAGACGAAAATTAGGTACTGGACCTTATGCCTCCATGCTGCTGAAATTAAAAAATTAAAATAAGCATGCACCATGAAAAATCTTTAGACAAAGGACTTGATCCATACTCCATAAATAACCTCTACCACTGACCTAAGAATGTGGTCACGTAATCAGATACAAGGTCATAGAACTGATTGGGAAATTTTGTAATTACCTTATTTTCATGAAAAATCTGATGACCAATATCTTCTTGGTCAGGGTAGCCACAAACACTTTTCAGCTCCTCAGCCTTGGATTTTTTGTGAGGTCCCTATAATACTAGTGATTCCTCCTTTTCTATCTTTTGTGAGCTGGTTTCATAACATTTTTCATGAAATGCTGGATGTTGATCTTTTGCTACCCATTTGTCAACGATCCAACCCTCTTGGGGATCTGTAATAGAATCTTCAGTTTCTGAGTTGTAAGAGTCCTAGACTGGAGGGTCTATAGAGAATCCCTGGCAGGAATGTTTCTGCAATAGGTAGTCGCAGACTCTGCTTGGTCCTTCAAATTTGGGATCTTCTTGTAAAATTTTTTGTTGGAAGCCTGCTCCCCACTTGCTGGTAAACGTCTCCCTTTGAACATCCTCCTCTAAATAACATGGATCATAAATCGAAGGAGGTTCTTGAACTTGTGATCCAGGTGAAGGATGTGCATCATGGTCTGGAGCCTCTTCTTTTGTGCATCTTCCCATGACTGGGACTGTTGTGGTTCATCGTTGCTCGACTTCCCATCATAGTCATACTCATCATAAGAAGGAGAATCATCAAACTTGGCTGAATAAGATCTATGAGGGTTCGTTTGCAACTCGATGATGTTTCCTTCTTTTCTTTCTTGAACACTAAGAAATTCTTCCTGATGTGAGTGTATATCTTCTTGGAATGGAGTCTCACAAACATATTCAACAAGATCATTACCCTTAGGGATATTTTTGACATTAAAATGTGTGCAACAATCTTCAAACAGAGCATTTTGTGGATATAATATTTTGCAATAAAGATGGAAGGATTTATGAAAAATTTTTAGGGAGGATATGCTGCCATGAGGTATCGTTCTGTACCAAACTCTAAAATCTTCTTCTAAAGAGTACATGAACAATTTCATTTGCGCATCTTCAAAAATAATACCCTGCTGCTCCATGCATTCATGAAAATCCTTAAGGTGCTGGTCCGACCTTCTATCTGTGTTTCCACTGAATCTAGGAAAATAGGTATTCCATTCATGAAATGAAGGGACATTATTGGGATAACCAGCAATAGAAGAAAAATTCAGTGGGGCAAATTGGTTGGCTAGGAATGCAGGAATGGCCATTTAAAAAACCCCCTAGGTGAGTGATCTCAGTTTTAAAGGAAGAAAAATATTTTGCGTGTTTTAGCATCAAAGTGAGTATGAGGATGTTTGAAAGCTAGGGTGATCAAATAGAGATATGGACAGTGGAGTCGCGAAGATGTTTACCATAAAATTGAAACACTGGAGTCAACAAGGTGAGAGATCTTCAACCCACATTTCCCTTGCTCACCTAACAGAGGGAATGTAAAAAATTTTCGTACCCAGGGAAAAATATTCTAATCTGTTCCTCGACAATGGCGCCAAAAATATGTTGTCGCTTTTAATGGCACCTGTAGCATGAATGCTTCAGGAGACATAGAAAGCTTCCTAGAGACAACCTCTATGTTGATTGTAGACTAGTGCCTAGGACATCTTAAAGAGAGGAGTGCATGGAAGATTATTAGTGGGGTCTCTTGGTTGCACTCCAATTGTCACGAAGTTTGAAAAGAAAATAAAGGGGGGATTAGTTCAATAGGCCTTCATTAAGGGAGACACTAGCCAATGCATGGATCAGAATGTTCAGGGGGTAAATTGGGCCAACCTTAGAGAGAAATGTTTGGTTCTAGTGGCCAACACACAACAATGAGCAAATTAATATTGAAGTTGTAGTAAAGGTGGAGAGGAGGAGAGAAAGGAGGGAAATAGATGCCAGATATATCATGGGTACCTTTATCACCAAACATCATGAGTAAATCTGGGCCCACACAGGTATTGCAGGTTAATCGAATAACATAAGTGAATCTGTCTTATACATAGGTACTGCAGGTTATAGACAAACATAAGTAACTCTATCTTAAACGAGGGAATGTTCGCTTATTTAGCAGATTAGATAAATCCATGAATTAGAGAGAAACCAACAACTTGATTACATTTTTTCGAAGGGAGAAAAACATACATGAAGTGATACACAAAAGAGGAAACATACTACACATTGATCTTCTTGGAATCACCAGGGAGTTTCATTAATACTTGAAGGGTCCAAATAAGAAGTCCATTACATTCAGCATGTGTTGCTCTGATCCCTCATGAATATGAAATTAGAAGCAAAATGGAACCCAAGAATTAGGACCACTCAGGTGCAGAATTCTAGAACCTGTTTTAAGTGTTTTCCGCACTTATTTATATAGATAAGGGGTGATTTAAATCAAAATTTACAAAATATCTCAGACAGGGCTAGCTGTCCAATTTACTAGCTGTCTCGACTTGCGATAAACTGACTGCCCAAAATCATTACAATCAGGATTTGATTCCTTTCTTTAAAATGCAAGAAATATAGAAAAATTAAGGAAAATTGACTGATGGTGAAGAAGACATCTCTTAGTTGTTCCTGTTATGTCCACTGGTTAGGCCGCGTCTCTGCCATGATGTCCCTTTCCTGCTGTTAGGCCGGTTCCTGTCACTTTCACCTTAACTGTCCGAGTGGATCCCCATGCTGAGCCATTAATCTTCTTGAGTCCCCATACCTTCATTTACTCTTCGAAGGCGTAGAATGAAAAAGTTGAATTCATTTCTGAGGCCATTGTTGTCCTCGGTTTCTTGTTGCAAAGGTTTCCACAGTTAGCCCATATCGCTCTTCAATTGTTCCATGCCTTGATTTAATACCTCAGTTGCCGACCCATACGTCAAAAAATACCCTTGCCTTCCCACTAAATGAAAGTGAAATAGACATTTTAATGTTTGATGATCCAAGCCTATTGGTATCGCAATTGCAAGTTGGATGGGAGTTTAGCAGAGGTGGGAGTTATGTTTTTGCTCGATCCCCAATCGTGATATCGAATCAGCGGGGGGAGGATTTATCATAATCAATGGAGAGGACCTTATTGCAATTGGTGGGAAGGTGGAAATATTGCGATCGGCGGGGAGAACCTTATCGCAATCGGTGGGAAAAGAAGGGACCTAGATATGATAATTTACGGGGAGATTGCGATATGGGATATCGACGGAGTTTGTGATATCGTAATCGGCGAGGGGAGACAAAGCTTTATTGTTGTGAGAGGGAAATTTTTTGATATGCGATATCACAATCACAAAAGGATAAGGGAGATGAGAGGAGATGCATGACAAAGGGAAATGGGCCTATAACAATAAATTTTGTGGTTCCCAGCCTTTTAAAAGGCCTTAGGTAATGTTTTCTAATTTTTTTTTAGGTATTTCAAAGGGTAATGTGGTAATGGGGAACATGGTTAGAGTTGGAAATACAAAGGGATTTCGACTAGAGTTAAAAATGGGTCACTACAACTAGAGCTTAAAAAACAAATTTAGCACCACTGGAACTCTCTTTTAGAGGGTGACAACACTACTCATCAACGAAAATAATTAATCAATTGTGAAATCATGAACCATATGAGAGAAAGAAGTCAATCAACAAATTACACAATGATTTCCTGGGGAAGCCACAGCTAAAAACCCCTTCTATCTGTATATTTCATTAGTGAGAAAATATGAGAAGATTACAATGCTTTTCTCAAGCACGAGAAACCTCTGCACTATCTCTATCTGTCTCATTGCTTCACAAGTTGCCTTTGGCCAATACTTAACCAATTCTTGCCTGCCCAAGTCCCCATTTCCTTGTGTTGTTTCCTTGGGAATTAATCCCCTATTAATTAGGGAAATTCCCAATTAGAATTGCGCAATCCTTGTAGGCCTTTCTCTGACTGCATGCACCACCTGTACAATTTGGATGATTATACAACTGATAGTACATTTCCCTTGAACTCCAATCTCAACTGAGTAACTCTCATATCTAACATGCATGATTTATTTATGAGTGAATCATCAGTTAACTGGCTGAACACATGAAGCAACACCATACTGTCTAACCTCCTACTAGTTCCTCCATCAATTGGAACTAGTTTAACTGACTTTAACTTAGTTAAACTGAATTAATTAATTACCACTCAAAATAAACTCAACCAATGCTCCTATAAAGTTAGAGACACTCTACATGACCCAAGTTAGATCCTCAACTCGAATTAATTGAACCAAGTGAAACTAACTTGGTTAACTCGTACAAGTTTTATTGTGATTTGGACTTACAATTTTCTCCTAATTTAATTCAAGGGAAAATTAAATCATGATTTTCTTGTTTCATTTTCAACACTCCGTCTCAACAATAAAGGGATCCATATCTACCTTGGTCCAACACCTTTGGAATGTATTGAATGCAAAACTTCTCACCGTTTCTGTTGCTACTGCAACATCTGCAACTGAAAAATATAAAAAATAAATAAATAAAAAATAATCACTGAATCAATCTGCAAATGTATATTGGGAAAACTATGTCGCTGCTGACTATGCTAATGAATTTTTTTTCTCTGCTTTCAACACTTCTCTGCACTCCTCAGTATCTGACTAACATTGATCCTCTTGCTACTAAATATGTTGGGCCCCTGTATCAAGGGTAATGATCCATGAGACAAAAACACCTCAATGGACCCTTCCCAATTTCTAAAAATATTGGTAGTATTGCTTCACATCGCCCCACCTCACACTTGGAGGTATGGATGCATGTGATCACTCTGCCAACTTGGTTTGAAATCCACCCTATTGAAGGTCTCTACTTGAGTGGATGTTTCTACTTTGTATCCTCTCTGATTTTCCAATTGTGGTTGCTCCACAACTTGCTGAGGCTGCTTCCAAGGTTCCATTTAAAGAGGTAAATTATGCTCCTTCTCAACTGCCAAGTATCTAACCTTTACCTTGCTCCTCAAGGATTTTCTTGCATCTTATACCTCAAGTGTATACATGTTCTTGTCTCACGCACTGATCTACTTCACCTGTATTGTGGTGATGTTTCTAGGGAAAACCTTCCCTTTTCTAAATATCACATTATAGCCATGATCTTCCAATACCGCGAAGGAAACAAGATTCTTCTTTTGTCCCGGAAAAAAAATCACATATTTGAGTCTGAGAGGGGATCCAAAATCCATTTGAAATGTAAATGTACCAATACCAGTTGTGCTATACCTTTCGTCTTCTCCAAACTCAATGATCTACTTGAGGTATTTCTCCTCCAAGTCAGTGAAGAGATCTCTATTCCTTATCATATGGAATGAGGCACCATTGTCGAGATACCACATGCTTCCCATTACTGTGATTTCCATGCATGCAATGAGAGTAAAATCAAGCTCAAATTTTGAAGCTATAGATTCGCCTACTGTTGCTATTGCAGGCTCCTTCTTTCTTGCCTTCTTCTATGGACATTTCATGGCATAGTTCCCGAATTCATGATAGTGAAAACACTTGATGTTGGAAAATTATTTCTTCTTACCTCCTGGCCTTGGGACTTCTTTCCCTTGGATTTATTTCCTTTTTTTTTACTAATTCAAAGTCTTCTTTCACTTCTTTGGATGAGGTCCCATCTCAGTTGTCCAGCTCGATCTCTTCTTGCACCAAGTCAGACCACAACTGCTCCCACTTTCGTAGATTCTCCCTCCCATTTACCAAATCCTAGTAGCTGTACAGGCTCTTGGGAAGGGCTAGAAGTGTAAGGCTAACCAAATCATCTTCAGAAACTACAACACCAATGCTTCCAAGTTCATCCCGACATTAGGTGAATCTGCTCAAGTACTGTGGTATTGTGTCACCCTTCTCCATCTTTATATTCTGAAGCTTGTCCTTCAGTGCTAACTTCTTGTGGTCACTACTATTTCAAAGAAAGTTTACCAAGGCTTGCCACACATATGGTGTATCGTTCCTATGGAGATTCAAGAAAATATGATCTTGAACTCCTTCTAGTATGATCCTCCTCGCATTTGCCACACATTTCTTCGACCTTGCTAGATCTTGAGCATCGGTTGTTGGAGACTTGGGAATATCAATGTCTATGAATTCCTTCTGCCCATTGTCTTCCAACATTGCTCCATCCTGTCATTCCAAGCAATATAATTCGAAGTACCCTAAAGGGCATATTTGAGTCTCAATCCGTAGAACGACATCCTACTAGCTCTGAAGAATGATCCCACTGATATGATAATCACCCTATGAGTGACCTCAGTTGAAGATTTGTTAAAAAAAAGGTATTATAAACTCATGTGATGGTGTGTGTTCTGTGTCATTGAAACAACTGATCGATCAGATTGCCAATACACAGACATTTAAATGGAAAGAAAACAGAGAAATATAGTAAGCAACACAAAGATACAAACAATTTTTAAAAAGGAGTTCACCCTATTCTCCAGGGCTACGTCTCCGGTCCAGCTCCAGTGGTGGCCTTATTTTATTGTGTCTTACAGCAGAGAAATTAAAATACAAGGACTCAATGTGAATTATCCTGAAGCAGATTTTGCTAGGTAGGGTGGTTCTTGGATTCCCCAACCCACTCAGAGTTCACAGACTGTTTTCCTTCCTACCAGCTCTATGACCCTTGGTCTACAGTGGAAAGAGCCAAATGTGATGCTCAGTCCAGAAAGATTCCTCTATGGGAAAGGCTTGAATCTTCAAGCTCTTTGGTGCTCGACGCTGCCTGTGGTCAGCTTGACCCTCTGTCTCCTCTGCTTGGCTTTACTGTTCTCTGTGTTCAGTCCTCCTCTCAGGGTTCACTGTTCACTATCTGTCTTGGTCGCTTGGACTCCTCTCGAAAATCCTTCTCCTTTTTTTTGTCTCTGTTCATGGCTTTAACCATTAGATACCTATGCCTGTTTGGTTCCTCTCCTGCCTGCGTCGATTCTCTTTCTGTAGCTGTGCTTGGAGTTCCCTGTTCGACGTCAACATGAACACTCAGGAAGTGCCATGTGTCCCCATCGAAACAACTCCAGCCTGCTCGTCGATTCATTTCTTCGGTTATGTTGTGGATACGTTCTTTCTTCACCATGGTGGTCAAACGGATTCCAAATCCCTTTAAAGACTTATTTCCTTGTCGATTCTGCTTCTTTCTATCGGGCACAATCTCAGCCGTTCGATTTGGTCTCCTTAAGATCCGATGTCATACACACGTCGAGCGTGGTTGACTTGCTCGACCGATAGCGTGAGATCACGGTGGTTTTTCTCTCACCTCTACTGCCATGCGTCGATTGCTGAGTGGGATCGCTCTTCTCTCCTCCAAAACCTCTTACCGTTCAAGGGTGCCCCGATCAATACCGTCGGTTTTCAGGGTGCGGGTCCCGCCTTTGCACTTTAGCGTTTTTGCTTCTTTGCCTGCGGTTCTCCAGCTCTCAATGTGATCGAGTGCTTAAGGCTCCCCCATTTTGGCCTTGTTTGCACATCAAAAACCACCTCCTTTTCACGATCCGGGGCTCCCAGGGGCTACTTTGACCTCCTGTGCAGTTTCCATGGGCCTTGGTTAGCGCGCTTTGAGGGAGGTCCTCGTCGTTCCACGTCAGCTGCCATGGCCACTGGTTCAGGGTGTTTTTGATGCTGTTTTGGATTCTTTAAAGATTTGTTTCATCCCGATACAGTCAAGGTTTTCTGTCAGTAATTTATGGATCTGATTTAGATCACGGCCTCCCTACTAAAAAAGCTTTTGGACCACCAAAAGTTGGTTTTCTTCAAGCATCGACTAAGTGACGAAACTACTGTCTCACTTGTCCAATCTCAATCCACTTCGTATTGCTCGGCTTCGAACCTTTAAGCCCAATCCTGAGGTATTCCACCTGTCCACTGCGTGTCGTCCTCACCTTCCTGTCTAGCACTATGTCTTCCTATAACTCATTAAGGTATTCTCACCAACCTCAAGTATCCTGAAGGGACCATACCTGATATGTTTTAGCTTTTTACCTTCACCTTTCATTTTTTCCTTGCTGATATATAGCCAGACTTGGTCTCCAATGCTCCATCCGATGCTTATCATGCCTAACCTTGTACTTGGCCTGGCTCTTTTCCAGCTGCTCCTGTACTTCCTGGTGGATCTCCTGGATCTGTTCGATGAACCTAGTTGCCTTGTCCACATCACTGTGTTTATCAACCATGGTATCTTTACCAAAGACAAAATCCAAAGGAGACCTTGGTATGAAACCAAAACATGTATCAAAAGGAGATCTCTATGTAGAAGAGTGTTTGGCTCTATTGTAAGCATGCTGCACATAGCACAAGTGCTCATCCCAAAGCTTAGGATGTTTGCTGCGATATCCTATTAGTAACTGGATCACCGTCATGTTAACTACTTCTATTTGGCCATCTGTTTGTGGATGAAAAGCTGTGCTTTCCTTTAATTTGGTGTCCATTAGTTCCCACAAACTGGACCAAAACTTTCCCACAAATCGGGTATCTCAATCAGATACAATAGAAGTGGGTAATCCAAAATTAACCCATACATGTTCAAAGAATAATTTTGCAGTTTGTTCAACTGTAATCTGTTTACTACAGGGTATCAAAATACACATTTTGCTGAACCTATCCACAATAACATATAGGTAATCATGACATTTCCTAGATTTAGGTAGTCCTCCAACAAAATCCATGGAAATGCTTTCCCAAGGGTGAGAAGGAACTAGCAAGGGAGTGTACAAGCCTAGTTTTCTATTGCTGGGCTTGCTTTTAACACACATAGCACATCCCTTCACATATCTAGAAACTGTCTCATTTATTTTCGGCCAATAGTAGAACCTTTGCAGTTGTGCATCTGTTTTACTTACCCCAAAGTGACCTGATATCAGAGAAGCGTGTGCTTCCCTAATTATCTTTTCTCTCTTAGTTTGTGGAATGTAGAGTTTCCTACAATGATATAAGAGTTGGTCCTTCACATGATAGTCCAATTCTTCTACTATTTTGCCTTGACTCAAAGTTTCATATACATCTTTAAGGTCCATATCCTGAGCATACTGTTCTATGTAGCTTTCATGCAACACAGAATTATGCTTAAGTAGGATAGATGCATTTATAATGGGTCTAGATAACATGTCTGCAACCTTGTTGTGTATGCCCTTTTTATATCTGATGACTAAATGAAACTATTGTAGAAGCCCCATCCATTTCGGTAATGTCTTGATTGCTGCAATTTAGTTTGGGAGTGTAGGTATTGAAGTGGCTGATGATCAATATGTATTATTGTTTCCTTGCCCATTAAGTAATGTTTCCACTTATTCACACTCTGAACTAATGCATACAATTCTTTATCATATGTAGGATAGTTAACTACTGCAGGATTAAAAGTCTTAGAATGATAACATATGGGTTTATCGTGCTGTGTCAACACTGATCCCATGGCATAGTCACTGGCATTAGTTTGGATCTCAAATGGTATTTGTAGATCTGGCAGTGCTAGTACATGTGCTATACTAATTCTTTCTTTTAAGGTGTCGAAGGCTTTCTGCTATTTGCCTCCCCATTGAAACACCTTGTTCAATCTTGTCAAAGCATGTAAGGGAGCTGCAATTGAGGAAAAATTTGAAATGAACTTCCTCCAATATTGTGCTGCTCCTAAGAAGCTTCTCACTTCTGTAGCAGACTTGGGTTTAGGCCAGTTCATGATGACTACCACTTTAGAGGGATCTATTTTCAATTCACCTCCCCCTACTATATGACCCAAATAATTTATAGAGGTTTTGCCAAATTCACATTTGGAGAGTTTAACATAATTTTTTTCTCTTTTCAAAACATCTAATGTCTGCTTAACATGCTTTAAATGTTCTTCCCACGTTTTGCTAAAAATCAAAATGTCATCCAAATACACAATAACAAAATCATCAAGAAAAGGTCTGAGTACATCATTCATTAATCTCATGAAATTAGCAGTTGCATTGGTCAAGCCAAAAGGAATAACCAACCATTCATACAATCCCTGCTTTGTTTTGAAAGCCGCCTTCCATGCATCTTGCTCTGCAACTCGAACCTGATGGTATCCACTCTGCAAATCTAGCTTGGTGAAATAAACAACTTCCTTCAATTGATCTAAAAGATCATCTATGCGAGGAAGGGGATAACGATTTTTGATTGTTATCTTATTCAGTGCTCGGTAATCAATGCACATTCTCCACGATCCATATTTCGTTTTCACCAGAACGATTGGTGACCCACATGGTGATGTGCTAGGCCCGATGAACCCTTTCTCGAGCAACTCCTGCACCTGCTTCTTGATTTCAACATTCTCTAAAGCAGGCAACCTGTACATCCCAATGTTAGGCAAAGGAACATCTAGCTGCAAAATAATATCATGTACTATTCCCTTTTTGGGTGGCAGACCTTTAGGTTCTTGAAATAAGACATCATACTCTGAAACAATCTTTTCTATATTAGCTTGTTGATCAACATTACAAACCTCAAATATGTTGGTCTTATCAGGTGTCTTTTCCTTTACAACCATCAGTAAGAACTATTTGCATGAATTTATCATTCATTTCATCTGTCCTGAGTTTATGAGAGTATAATTATTCTTGAGCTTGTGAGCTCTTACAAAGTATTCGATTCCATCTTTAACAAGTAGGTACTTGTTCTCAGCTCTATAGAAAATATCCTCTCTATCATACAAGTAAGGACTTCCTAAAACAATTCCACATATATCCAAAGGAATTACATCTAACTCAACCTCATCTACAAATGCTGACCCAAAAGAAAACTTGTGTTTGCATTGTCTAGTCACTTGTAGTTGTGCTTTATCATTCAACCATCCTAATGGGTATGGTTTCTTATGAGGTGTAGTTGCTAATCCCAATTTCTTTACAATTGCTTCAGAAATTATATTACTTGTGAGCCACTATCAAACAAAGTATCAATCTTTTGATTTTTGGAAACAACTCGAATATGAAAAGCTTATGTCTTTTTCTCTCATGTTCTTCATCAATAACAGATTGAGCAGAATTACTAGTAGATGCTTCAGAATTCTTACCTTTTATACCGGTGGCTGCAATGATTGTTTCATCTCCTGAGTCTGACCCCAAATCTCTTTGAATTTCTTCTTTCCCTCGGACTTCTTAGGTTTCAGCTCTAGATGCAGAATCCAACAATGCTCATCATCACGCCCCTCCTTTTTACAGTGAGTAAATGAAGCTTTGCATTTTTGTGCAGTGTTAGTCTTCCTTGCTTTCCACTTCTGCTTTCTTTTCTCCTTTCTCTTGCTTATAGTGGGTTGGGATGGTCCCTCAACTTCTGAATTTCCATTCTTTCCTCTAGCTTCTAGATGAGTAGCTTATACATATACCTCATCTATACTAGTGGGATTAAACATAAGGATGGTATGCCTCATATAGCTGTGTAGACCACCAATGTACTTCAAAAGAGTTTCTGGTGAGTCTAATGAGGTGCCCAACATAAATGCTCTCTTTCTAAATTCTTGAGTATACCCTTGTACACTTTTCCCTTTCAACTGCCGAAGAGTTTGCTAACTCATTATGGCTTGTTGCATGTAGGCAAATGGATAGAATTGCTTTTTGATTGCAGAAACAAATTCACTCTAGACAGAGATGGTCCTACCATGCTTCTTCATATCAGCTTGGGTTCTGCCTTCCCACCAAACCAAGGCAGTGCCTCTTAGGCATAGGCTTGCCAGCTAAATCTTACTCTTGTCTGAGTCTATGTTATGTACTCTGCAATACACATCAATTTGTCTAATCCAGTTGTCCAACTTTTCAGCATTTAGCTCTCCATCATATATAGGCAAATCAAATTTAACATCTAGTTTAATCAAGGATGATTTCTTATTATGCACATGGCTATTAGGAGGTGTAGGAAAGCTTGCTTCTTTTCCCTTTCCTTTTGAGTGGTCATGGGAATGAGATTCATCTTCTTCTTTATCTTGTTTAGAGCCTGATGAATCCTCATCCTTATGCTTTCTAAAGTCCCTATACATTTCTTCTACCATAGACTTTATAGCTAGGAAATTCTATGAATTGAGGGTTGCCTATAGAAACTTCTTTGAATTGTTTTGAAAATAACTCTCCCAATTTCAGGATTAGTTTCCACCAACTCTCCTTCTCCTAATTTGAGCTTTGATCTAGTGAGCATTCACAGCTAAACCAACACAAGCTTATCTAACATTGTAGCCTAGTGCTCTGATAACACTTGATTTGATAAGCACCCTATGAGTGACCTCAGTTGAAGATTTGTTAAACAAAAGGTATTACAGACTCATGTGCTGGTGTGTGTTCTATGTTATTGAAACAACGGATCGATCAGATTTCCAATACACAAACATTTAAATGGAAAGACAACAGAGAAATACAGTAAGCAACACAAGGACACAAACAATTTTTAATAAGGAGTTCACCCAATTCTCCAGGGCTACGTCCCCAATCCAGCTCTAGTGGTGGCCTTGTTTTATTGTGTCTTACAGCAGAGAAATTATAATACAGGGACTCAATGTGAGTTCTCCTGAAGCAGATTTTGTTAGGTAGGGTGGTTCTTGGATTCCCCAAGCCATTCAGAGTTCACAAACTCTTTTCCTTCCTACCAAATCTGTGACCCTTGGTCTATAGTGGAAAGAGCCAAATGTGATGCTCAGTCCGGATAGATTTCTCTATGGGAAAGGCTTGAATCTTCAAGCTCTCTGGTGCTCGATGCTGCCTGTGGTTAGCTCGGCCCTCTGTCTCCTCTGCTTGGCTTTACTGTTCTCTATGTTCAGTCCTCCTCTCAGGGTTCACTGTTCACTGTCTCTCTTGGTCGCTTGGACTCCTCTAAATAATCTTTCTCCTTTTTTCTGTCTCTTTTCATGACTTTAACCATTCGATACCTATGCCTGTTCGGTTCCTCTCCCACCTGCGTCGATTCTCCTTTTGCAGCTGCGCTTGGAGTTCCCTGTTCAGCGTCAGCATGAACGCTCAGGAAGTGCCACGTGTCCCCATCGGAACAACGCCAACCTGCTTGTCGATTCATTTCTTCGGTTATGTCATGGATACGTTCTTTCTCCACCATGGCGGTCAAACAGATTCCAAATCCCTTTAAATCGTGGCTTATTTCCCTGTCGATTCCGCTTCTTTCTGTCGGGCGCAATCTCAGCTGTCTGATCTGGGATCCTCAAGATCCGACGTCATACGCACGTCGAGCGCGGTTGACTTGTTCGACCGATAGCACGCGATCATGGCGGTTTTTATCTCACCTCCGCTGCCACACGTCGATCACTAAGTGGGATCTCTCCGCTCTCCTCCAAAACCTCTTACCGTTTAAGGGCACTCCAATCAATACCACCGGTTTCCAAGGCGTGGGTCCCACCTTTGCACTTTAGCGCTTTTGCTTCTTCACTCGCAGTTCTCTGGCTCCCAACGTGACCAAGTGCTTAAGGCTCCCCCATTTTGGCCTTGTTTGCCTAGCAATGCACGATTAGCGCACGCCTCGCAAACCACCTCCTTTTCCCGATCCGGGGCTCCCAGGGGATACTTTGACCTCCTACGTAGTCTCCATGGGCCTCGGTCAACGCGCTTTGACTGAGGTCCTCGTCGTTCCACGTCGGCTGCCATGGCCACTGGTTCAGGGTGTTTTTGATGCTGTTTTGGATTCTTTAAAGATTTGTTTCATCCGGATAGAGTCAAGGTTCTTTGTTAGTCGTTTATGGATCCGATTCAGATCACCTGCAAATTCGATTTCACCTAAAAAGACAAACTCATATTCTTCTCTTCTAGTGTGATGTATTCTCCAATACCATGTAGAAATTCCTTGTAGATTCAAACTACTTATGTGATTTCCTAAAATAAAAGGCTTTAATATACTCTACTCTACTCGTCAACAGAAATAATTAATTGATTGAGAAATCACGAAGAATATAAGAGAAAGAATTCAACCAACACATTACACAATGATTTCCTAGGGAAAGCCACAACTAAAAAACCCCTGCTATCTGTATATTGTATTAGTAAGAAAATATGAGAAGATTACAATGCTTTGCTCAAGTCAGAGAAACCTCTGCACTATCTCTATATGTATCACTACTTACTAGAAAATCCTTGGCCAATAATTAACCAATTTTTTTCTTTCAAAAGTCCCTATTTTTTTGCACTGTTTCCTTGGGAATTAGCCCCCTATTAATTAAGGAAATTCCCAATTACAATTACGCAATCCCTGTAGGCCTGTCTTTTACTGCATGCTCCACCTGTATAATTTGGATGATTACACAACTGATAGTAAACTTCCCTTGAACTCCAATATGAACTAGGTAAATCTCAGATCTGACATGCATGAGTTATTTATGAGTGAATCATCATTTAAGAAGTTGAACACATGAAGCGACACCCCATTGTCTTACCTCCTACTAGTTCCTCCATCAGTTGGAACTAGTTTAACTGACTTTAACTCAGTTAAACTAAATTAATTAATTACAACTCAAAATAAACTCAACCAGAGCTCCTATAAAGTAGGAGAAACTATAAATGACTCACGTTAGACCCTCAACTTGAATTAATTGAAAAAATTAAGTGAAACTAACTTAATTAACTCATACAAGTTATCTTGCGATGTGGAATTACAATTTTCTCCTAATTTAATTCCAGGGAAAATTAAATCAACATTTTCTTGTTTCATTTTAAACACTCCTTCACAATAAGAAAGGGATTCACATCTACGCCAATCCAACACCTTTGGAATGTATTTCATGCAACACTTATCACTATTGTTGTTGCTACTGCAACATGTGCAACTAAGAAGCATCCAAATAAATAAATAAAAAATAGTCACTGAATCAATATGCAACTGTCTACTAGGAAAACTATGCCGCTGCTGAATCTGCTACTGATCCTTCCTACTCTGCTTTCAACACTTCTCTACATTCCTCAATATCTGATTGACATAGATCATCCTACTACTGAATACTGTGGACCCTTGTAGCAAGGGTAATGATCCATGAGACAAAAACACCTCAATGGATCCTGCGTAATTTCTGAAACTCTTGGGACTATTGCTTCACATCGCCCCACCTCACACTTGGAAGTATGGCTGCATGTGCTCCCCCTTTCCACTTTGCTCAAAGTCTCCTCCTACTATAGGTCTCTGACCAGTACTCTTCACCATAATCCTCGTGGTTAACCCAACTGCCACCTGGCTGAGGCTTCCTCTTGAGAGCTAAATCATGCTCCCTCTCAACCACAACATCTCTAATCCATGCCTTTCTCTTGAAGGATGTGCATGAATATTCCTCTAATGTGTAGAGACTATCAACCCTAACACCAAATTGCTTTAGTTAACATGAAGCAATATGCTTGAGGTAGGCCTTCCCATCTCTGAAGACTACCTCATACCCATTGTCTTCAACCCTCAATTTCTTCATAAGTTCAAGTTTCTTGGCTTCATGGCTATTACCAAATATCTCATTGAGAGTCTTCAACATAGAAAATGGAGTCACTTTTCCATGTAGTTTCAAGGATATGTGGTCTCTCACACCCTCCAGGATGATCCTCCTGGCTCTAGCTACACACTTCTTTCAATCTGCAAGATTTTGAGCATCAACTGCTGCCGTTTATGGGTATCATTATAAATGAATTCCTTCTACCCATTATCTTCCAACACTGCCTCCATGTAATCCTTCCAAGCAACATAATTCGAGCTTGCCTCAAGGGCATACTTGAGTATTAGTCCATAGAAAGCCATCCTGCTAGCTTTGAAGAAATGATCATGCAAGTTCGATCCTCCTGTAATAACAAGTTCAAAATATATTCTCTATTGTGAACCATTCTCTATAGTGATTCGATCTGTGAGACCATGTAGAAATTTCTACAAATCTAGCTCTGATACCATGTAGAAATTCGTTGTAGATTCAAACTGCTTATGTAATTTTCTAAAACAAAAGAATATATGCTTTACTCATCTGCGGAAAAAATTAATCGATTGTGAAATCATGAAGAATACAAGAGAATGAATTCAATCAACACATTACACAATTATTTCCTGGGGAAAACCATAGCTAAAAACCCCTTCTATTTGTATATTGCATTAGTTAGAAAATATGAGAATATTACAATGCTTTTCTCAAGCCTGAGCAACCTCTGCACTATCTCTATCTGTCTCACTACTTCACAAGTTGCCTCCGGTAAATACTTAACCAATTTTCTTCCTGCGCAAATCCTTATTTCCTTGCGTTTTTTACTTGCGAATTATCCCCCTATTAATTAGGGAAATTCCCAATTAGAATTGCACAATCCCTTTAGGCCCTTCTCTGACTGCATGCACCACTTGTATAATTTGGATGATTATACAACTAATAGTACATTGCCCTTGAACTCCAATATCAATTGGGTAACTCTCAAAATATGACATGTATGAGTTATTTTGAGTGAATCATCAATTAACTAGTTGAACACATGAAGCAACAACCCACTGTCTGACCTCCTATTAGTTCCTCTATCAGTTGGAACTAGTTTAATTTACTTTAACTCAGTTAAACTGAATTAATTAATTACAACTCAAAATAAACTCAACTAGGGCTCCTATAAAGTAGGAGACACTCTACATGACTCAAGTTAGACCCTCAACTCGAATTGACTGAACCAACTAAGTGAAACTAACTTACTTAACTCACACAAGTTGTCTTGTGATGTGGAATTAAAATTTTATCCTAATTTAATTCAAGGGAAAATTAAATTAGGATTTTCTTTTTTGCATTTTCAACAACGATGTCAATTAGAGTTGTGTGCAACTTTTAATTACACGAGCCATATTGCACTGTAATTCATGATTTAGAGGGAGCCACAGAAGAATCATGGTGATGTAAGTTATAAAAGAAAAAATCTAAGCCATCATAGAAGAATAATGAGCTATACCATAATCATACCATAGAAGCATAAAGTGCCAATGATGCGGTCCATACTGTAAGTCTTTTATTTTGAATTGTAGACCTCAATTTTTTTAGACATGATGACTAATGATGAAATTTCTTCAAGTATGTCAATAGAAAGTGATATTCAATCCTCCTTCTTCAAACCTTAGCTCTAATACCATGTTGAGAAATCATTGCATTTATGTATTAGGGTTGATTTTTCTGTCATGGTAATTACTTGTGAATATATTGGCTTATTTATTAAATTTACATTTTTTTTCTTTTCATCAAGAAAATACCAAAATGCAACAAAATATTAATATCAAAGAGAACAAGAGACACAAGATATAAGCTCGAAGCCAAAGCAAAAGCCCCCCATGGGGGAAAACCCAAAAAATATCCTCTTCTTATAGAATCAAATCAAAGTGAGAAATACAAGACCCAAATCCAACCTCCAAGCCAAGTCAAAACCTCCAAATTCTCAAATCATTTTCCATATATCCCTTGCACTATATTATACTCCATACAAAATCAACATTATCTAAGGCATGTGATCCATGATGCTCACATTACATTGCAGAAATATGACTTCTGTAAACTCACATTCCTTCATAAGAGAAACTACTTAAATTCACATCCCTTTCTACCTTAGAACTTATCACAGAGAAACAATGAATCACTTTCCAAAATGGAGGAGGATGTATGCCAATTTATAGTTGTTCTAACATGTGAAAATATAAATTTGTTGGGTGAGCCAACTTGACATTTAGGAGGGCTGACTTGTGTTAATTGTTTTATGGTATGTTCTATGCTTGCAACAATTACTTCAATGTAGATAAAACATAAACAATACATACAATAATATATGAGATGAATTGATTATAATTGAGGGTCTCAATTATATACCTAGGTAGGTACCCATTCACGAATGGTCATGTCCTTGGAGACATGAATCTTTAACACTACTTATTAGTTAATTATTCATTATATATATATATACATAACAAGATTATAGGAAGGGGAATTAGCCCCTACCTTCACTCTTTTAAAACACTTCCTCTCAATTAGGGAGGAATTCCACCTATCAACATCCATCCATTTCTATGCCATCGTGTCCATCATGTGTCATCTCTATAACTTGTCTCATCTTTGTTGAAGATTGAAATCATAGTCCACTAAGAAAGGAGTGAAAGAGGGTGGGTCACAAGACCCTGCCATCCTCACCAAAATGACAGAGGCAAGTTGTCATGTCTAGGGATACAACCCCTACCAGGCTTGATCCTTTAGTGATTAAGATTTTGAACATCATTCATCCTAGTCATAGGGAACACAAAAGTACATTATGCGTTCGTCGGTAGCACTAATTAAGACTAACCACTTTTTCCAACTCAATGACCAGATGAGAGGTACTTCCCAAGAGTCCCAGACTGCAATGGTAGGATGTATGATGGGGTATCCATAGGGGAAGTTGAACCACTCACCTTGTTCTCATATATCATACTCCATAGGGGAAGGTGAACCACTCACCCTATGTTCACATACTGCATTAAGTACTGCACTGGGGAAGGTGAACCACTCACCATGTTCTCATATAGAGTAATCGATAGGGAAAGGTGAACCAATCACCCTATGTTCACATACTAGGGTATGAAATCCATAGGGGAAGGTGAACCACTCACCCTGTGTTCACATGTTGGGTCTACAGGGGAAGGTTAAACACTCACCCTATTCTCATATAGCATACTCCATAGGGAATGTGAACCACTCACCCTATGTTCACATAATGGGGTGTGTACTCCACAGGGGAGGGTGAACCACTCATCTTGTTCTCATATTGCATACTCCATAGGGGAAGGTGAACTACTCACCCTATGTTCACATACTGGGGTATGTAATCCAAAGGGGAAGGTGAACCACTCACCCTATTCTCATATAACTCCAAGAAGTACCTTAGGCCCCTAGGAGCTCCCAAAGCTTAAATGTTCAGCCCAATCAAGATCCCTCCAGATAGGGAAAGCTTCTCTCTAAAGGCTAATAATTTTTGCTTCCCAAATGATTTGTGAGGATATCAACAACATGACCATCCATCCATGGGAGCCTCATTGCTCCTCCTAGCAGCATATATATGATGACACATAGATCACTAAAGAGATTCTTCAAAGCAAATTATCTTACAACTAGCCATTCTCGCAACAATGATTTTAGCAATCCCCCATTTCCTATACATCCAATATACCAAATAAAAAATCATGTTAAAAAATATATTTAACTAACCTTACTCCCTCTCACTCAGGGATACCACAAGCCTAAGCTTGTCTAATTCATTAAGGTTCCCCGGTGCCTGTTCTGCACAATTTTCTTTCATACGACTAGAATCTCTCTAGTTTAAGGTGCATACTATAGTAAAAAGGATCCACCTAGAAGTCTGCTCATCATGAGATCCAATAATTTGAAGAATTATCAATCAACATACCACGCTTCTGATAGTTCACTTCCTAAGAAAGTCTTTTCTATAATTACTGGGAGGGTTCAACAAACAACTCCGTTTTAGGCTAATGAGATAAAACATTCTTTAATTTGTAATCATGAGTCCTACTCATTTTCTTCAAGACCCGAAGGTAGCTTCAAAATATGTGCTTCTTAATTATAAACATCAATAATTCATGCAAGGATCTTATCTTCCCTTTAAAGCCTCTCCATCAATCAAGGATTCGAGAAGTCATCAATCTTTAAACTTAGTTCTCAAATAATAGTATGTTATGCGTGGAAGCCTTTATCAAGCTAGGAACCAAGAAATATGTCAAGTTGAAATCTCTTCAATTTTTTCACCTCTTTATTGCAAATGTCACTTAAGGTTTATAAAAGAGGGTCTTAATTAATCTTATTTGCGCAAATTGAATTCAAAAGACATATGCTTGAATCATAGACTTTCAATCACACCTTATTCCATATTAACTGATATGGACTTCAAGAGCGTTCGAACAAAAATTACTATTAGTAGATACATACTTTATATTTTGGTAATTAGATATATTTACAATTAGTTATTTCCCACCATAATTCATGAATTCTTTGCATTCTTTTTATTTCAGTAATTAGACATATTTACTAGGAATCACTTTCCACCATAATTTATGGAATTCTTTGCAATCTCTAGGTATGAGTAAAATATTAGATATGTTGTACGTAAATATTGTAATGGCCCCAAAAATTTAACACTCCGTTGATGTGTTTCTCCACCAAAGATTTGATACCATGTTAATTTTTTTATGGTATATTGTATGCTTGCAACAAATAGTTCAATGCCTTATCATCATTGATAATAATTGTAGATAGAACATCAACAATACACACGAGAACATATGAGATTATTTGATTACAAACAAGGGTCCCAATTGTATATCTAGGTAGGTACCCATTCATGAATGGTCACATACTTGGAGACATGACTATTCAACACTAATTATTAGTTAATTATTCATTATTTATAGTTAGTTATATTTATATATATATTTTATTCACAACAAGATTCTAGGAAGGGGAATTAGCTCCTAGTTTCACTCTTTAAAAACTTAGCTTATTGAGGTGAATTTACCTAAATTACATTTTCGTTTTTTTGTAAGTTAGCATAGAGAAATTATATTACTAAATAAACAGAGATTATAAAAATGGTAGTTGGTCTACTAGATTGGAAACTAGACTAGTTGTAGAAAATATTGTCTTGATCACACTCTTGTCCAGGAAGACTATCAAATTTTTGTGTCTCTGATATGTCTTATCAAATGAAAAAACTTGACCTAAGTTTCCTAACCCTACTATTGACAATGTTGGAAATATTGGGGGGGGTGGGGGGGGAGGGGGGGGGGGGGGGTGGGTGAACCCATATTCCTTAGAAATTAGCACTTTTAAATCTTTTAAGAGAATTAGTTAATCTTCAATTATTATTAATGTTTATGCAGTAATAATAGTAAATAAAAGAACATAGTAGGCACAAGAATTTAGGTGGAAAATCCTCTCTGGGTAAAAAACCACCGAGCACTTTTCTAATAAATTCTTTAATCTTCAGCCCCAACTGAAATGAAAGAAACAACTTCCTAAAATTCTAGAAAAACATTCTTCTCTAGCCCCCATTGGAAGGATGCCCTAATGCCCTGGTTTCTTCAGTAATCAACTTAATGGATGCCCCAACACCCTAGCGAGCCGCAAATCACCCTAGCACCACCATACCACCCTGAAGTGTTCACAGAAACCAACTTGTAGGCGAATTCATAGACCTGCCTTGCACCTCCCTACCACCCTATAATTACTGCAATGAGACAAGAGTGTGGATTCCCATACCAGGGACAACGATCCATGATACACTATGATTTACAATGATTTTGACCAAACACCCAATCACACTATGACCTGCAAGCCAACCATGGCATTATCCCAACAAAGACTTCTATACCTCCCAATAATGCTTTTTTGACTCTAGGTAGATTGACTCTTTTACAATAATGACTCTTCCAATGATGCCACTTTTACAAATGACTCTTTTACAACTTTACAATGATGACTCTTGGCCTTGACACTTCTTCACAATATATGGATGGATGTCATGTCTTCAAAGGGTGTCCCACTGCAATGATTCCTTTGAATTGATACTTCTTCTCTTGAATTCTTGCTTGAAGTTGTACTTGAATCTTCTTCTACTTGGATCAGAAATTTTTGTAGGGAAACCAAACCTAAAACAGAAAAAAATACCCTTCAACTTACCTCTGCCTGCAAAACACATGTAAGTGCATAATAATGAATAAATACAAATTAAAATTACAATATGTACCTGAAGTGTGCTTGTCACTTTTGTTGTTGACTTGTTGCAGCAGTAGACAAAGTCTCCCACTTTTGATATAGTCCTGGACTCTATGCAAGACTATATCCAAAAACTGACCTAAAGATATATACAATAAAAACTGATGATAGACCCTAGTCTTGTGATGGACCAAGTTCTAAGTACAACAACAGAGAGCATTCTGTCAACTATGACAAGACAAGTAACATGAACATACAACATCATATAGATTTAGCAAACTTGGTGTAGCATCAAGAATATGTAGCATAAAATGTGTAGTATCAAGAATAGGACATCCGAAAACTAATTGTGGCATATAGAGACATAGAGATATAACCGAGACACTATATATACTTACGTTGTCCTGCAAAAACATATGTTAGAGATGATACTAAAAATTCAAATTTAAACACTAATCATACATACCTTTATGTAGGAGACTTACCCTTGACTATTGATGTGTGGTCCTTACTGTAGTGATCCTTAAGTGCATGGTTTTTCTTGCCTTCTAGGAGATTGCTACTGAATCTGTTGTATCTATGTAATTTCGGATCTCCAGGGTTTGAAATTTCATCCTATTGTATACCTCTGAGTCCTTTTTCTAACCCCATAGGTCTGATCAATATTGGATTCTTCAAGAAAGAGTTATTCCCAATCTCCCACGATGACCTGATTATAGACTAGTTCAATAGAGCGAACTTGTACGAAGTGCCATGTGTCAGTGTTGTGACCTTTGGGCTTAGAAACAATACTAAAAAAACTACAGTCCATCCTATTTGTGTCATTATTTATAAAATTTGAATCTAATTCTCAGAGAAAAAGTTATTACGATTTTCCCAACATCGCCCGTTTGACATGGAATTCGGGAGGCTTCAAAAACCCTAATTGCCTCAGAACATATCTCCAAAAACATAATGAACCAAGATCTGAAATGTCATCATGAAGTTCATCAAGCTTTTGGATTAGATTTATTTTAGTTTCAGCTTCTGAAGCTTCACATAATATTTTTTATAGTGAAAATACCACAATGACCTGTTTGAAGCCACAAAATCCATACTAGAGGAGGATATAAGGGTCATTATTTATATGAATGCCTTGAGTTGAGAGGGTCCTCAACAAGTGAATGTTGGAGGGATTTTAGGAGAAAATAATTCATTATTAATTATTGAATATTTAATGACCACAACCAATTATGAGTGCCATGCCACAACCCCACAGGGTTTTAGCCCACTAACTGGGGTTACTAACTTCAAACACAAATAACTCTCAAGCCGTGAAGAACTGGGAGGTGTACCATATATCAATGGAAACATCTCAATCAGTAGAATCCATCGAGAATATATTTGACACAAAATAATATGAGTTTTCAAGTCGAAATTCCCTTCAAATATTGGGGTAGCCCCTGGTGCTGCTTGGGTTGACATCAATGACAACCATTGATCAACAATCTCCCCCTTTGGCATTGATGGCAACACAAGTACTCCCACTGTGATCATGAAACCTATTTCTACTAACTTATCTCCCACTTTGTCATCAATGGCAAAGGGTAACTACCCCTGACAAACTGTCACCCTGTAGACCTGTACATATCTCCACTCCCCCTTTCTACTTAGTTAGATAAGAGAAAGATTCTAATGAGAAATTGGGAGAATCCAAAGCTTTTGGCGAAGATACTCTAATGCTTCATGAGGTAATGGTTTGTTAAAGATGTCAGCAATTTTTTCCTTTGTGCCAACATATTCAAGCTTGATATTCTTTTCAACGACCTATTCTCTAACGAAATGATATTTAATTGGAATGTGCTTCGCTTTGGAATGCATCACATGATTCTTGGAGATACTGATGGCGCAGGTGTTATGGAAAAATATGGGAATAGGCTCATCGAACTTGACTTGAAGATATTGAAAAGTTTTCTTCATCCAAAGAACTTGAGCACAAGAAGTTGCTTCCGCAACATATCCTGCTTCTGTTGTGGATAACGAGATTGAAGACTTCTTTTTACCTAACCAAAACAAGACAACCACCTAGATAGAATGTTGCTCCAATGGTACTCTTATGATCATCAACACTTCCTACCTAATCTGCATCTCTATAAGCTTGGATGACCAGATCATTTCCTTTGGGATACCATAGTCCATATTCCACTGTGCCCTTAAGATATCGAATAATTCTTTTGTTGACAATAATATGAGATTCTTTTGGTGTTGCTTGGAATCGTGTTACTTGTCTAACCACTTGCATCACATCTAGTAGGGATACTGTCACATATAGGAGACTACCAATCATGGAGCTATATAACCTTTGGTCCACATTCGTTGACGAATCTTCTTGTAACCTATTACCATGGGGGTAAGGATAGGCTTGCAATATTCCATCTTGAATTTCTTGAGAATTTCCTTGATGTACTTGATTTGATATATGAATAATCCTTTATCCTACTGAGATATCTTGATAATCGTTAGGTTGTCTTGATCCACTTTCACATAGAAATTTCTTGTCAGTGCTTCATTTCTTCTATAATGCTTCAACTTTCTTCTTCCCCTAAACATGTAATGAAGCTACCATCTTTTTCAAACTACCTGCCTGTCAATCGCAGACTTGTGCCATATATTATTACATAGACTCCTCATCTTAAAATTTCTAGGAGTCGGTAAGCTAAATTATTCAGAATAGTGTCTCATTTAACAGACCATCTTGACTCGAGTCATTAACCAAAGCAACTGCTGAATCCTCACAATCCGATATGAATTGTGAAAGCATAACTGTTGGTACCTTATTGCCTTATTTCTTTTCTTTCTCATCTTGTGCTTGTTTTCCTTTCCAAATCTTCTTATTCTCGTTGTCAAGCTTCTCATTCATGGTTTATTCCATATTTTACTTGTAGTTAGGAGCTATGTGTCCATAGTTATGACATTTGTAACATTTGATGTTATTCATAGAAGATTGCGTTTGGTGTTTATCTCGTGATCCTACAAATTTGCTTCTAGGGTTTTGCCAATAATAGTTGTAGCTTTCTATAACTTCACAATCCCTAGCCATATGTCAAAAACTGTTACATTTGTAACATTCAACATCATCTCTCAAATGATCTAATTTGTTGATATTATGCTAAGTTTTGGAATATCCATTTCTGAAGGATCTCCTGGAATTATATTCATTCCAAACATACATGTGACATTCTTTAGCTCTATGTTGAAACCTTCCACATGAATAACAATGGCCATAAAATATAGGTTGGTACCTAGGAGGAAATCTTCTTCGAGGAATTGTCTTCCAAGGTTCTTCCTGCAATTTTTGATCTCTTGATCTAGTTGGGGGATCTACCCTTTTTTCATATCCATCTTCTTTAGTTGCCATAGAAGGACTTGACTCTTTTTTGTATTTTTCTTTGTAACCAAGACCAGTCTTGTCACTGTATGATCATTGGTTACTGATGAGTTCATCCAAAGCCTTTGAACTATTGGTGTAGTCTTGAAGAGTTTTTCCACTTTTTACTTCCTTTGGCAGAGAAACTATTTCAGCTTCCAATGCTTCTCTCTCCTTGTTCCTTTCCTTTACTTCTTTCTTGAGTGATTCTTCAATTTGTTTGTATTCTTCAACCTTGATTTTAAGATTGAGGACCCGTTCTCTTTCTGTCTTCAATTCATCTTCAAGAGTGTTGACGTGCTTCTTCTCGGCCTTGATCTCTTTGATAACCCTGATTACTTCGTTTTGAAATTCAACCTCTGTCATTTCTTCTTCTTCGTCTCCTTCTTCGTCAGGTGCCTCTTGCTTATTGTGCTTGGCCATAAACAATACTCTTCCATTGAATTATTCTTCGTTATCACTATCTTCTTCAGATGAGGATTTATCTTCTTTTGATAAGAAACTTTTCTTAAACCATTTCTTCTTGCCTTGCTTGTTGAACTTCCTAGGACTTTTCTTTCTTTTCGTAACAACCTGATTTTTGTGAGGACATTTGGCTGCAAATTCCCAACCTCATCACAATAAAAAAATATTAGTGGAAGTTTACCTTTGAATTTTCCTGTACATGTTCTCATTTTTCGCGTGAAGTAGGAAAAAATCTTTATCTGAGAATTCTTCTTCATCTTCTTCCTTTTCCTCATCCTCACAACTCCAAGTTTTTGCTTTTAGAGCCTGCTTGTCCTTAGTATTCTTCTTGGATGCAGAAAATGCTATTTCTAAGTGAGATGTACCATCCTATTCTTCAATCCTCATTTCATATTCCGTAAGAATTCCATGCAATTTATCTATGCTGAGATTGGTTAGATTCGATCTATCTTCCAAGATATATACCTTAGGGTTAAAAGAATGCTGGCAAGGTTCTAAGGATATTTCGGACAACAATTTTTGTTTCAACAAGTTCTCTCAAATCTTCCAATGTATTTTTTGTTTCATCAATACGCTAAAAGTATGCAACAACATCTTCATATTCCCTCATTTTGAGTTGCTCAAATTTTGCCCTGAAAATTTGAAGCTTTTCTTATTTCACCTTTGAGTAACTTGCATATATATTTTCAAGCTTGCCCCATACCTCTTTAGTAGTTTTTGCAACTCAATACTTAAGATAAAAAGATTCAATAAGCCCATTGAGAATAAGATCTTTAGCCTTTGCATCATATACCACATTTTTCTTACCTTGTTCATCCTGGGTCAGTGTGAATCCTTTGTCAACAATTTCCCATACTTCATATCCTTTCACCAGCAAATGAACCTGCATTATTGCACTCCAAAGTGCATATTTATTTCCATTAAACAAAGGAACTCCATTCTATGTATACTCCATGATCTACTTCCAGTTGCAGACTTCTATCGAAGGAACCGAGCTATGATACGAATTGTTAGAAATAATGAGGCGGGGGGGGGGGGGGGTGAATCAGTATTCCTTAGAAATTATCACTTTTTAAATATTTTTAAGAAAAATAGTTAATCTTCAATTATTATTAATGTTTATGCAATAATAACAATAAATAAAAGATACCGGATGCGGGTGACACGTTGTCTGATGCCAGCCATGTGACAGTCACGCGGCATCTTCGGGACGAAGGGACCTGCGATTAATGAAGATCATTAAAAGCACATTTAATGGCATTCATTGCCATTCCTACAGCCCGAGCTACCAAGGAATTAAGGTAGAAGCTGCCAGAATGTTTGGAAACGGCGATTTTAGTTTGATAAGCCTGTCTGAACAGGCAAAGACTCTCGGCTCTGCTCTGCAAGAGAATGTAGGTTTGTGGGCAGAGAAGGGGGGTGTTAGTGTGAAGCAGATTCGCTTCAGAGGCAAGGAACAGAGTGAGATTTGGTCCCCTCTGTCTTATCTTCTCACTGAAAGCCGTATCAAGAAAACCCTGTTTCATTTCGGCCGCCTCAGAATGCCTCTTCGTGGTCATGCCTCGCCGCGTCGGGGTAGGAAACCTGGAGGCAGGGGCGTTCATGGCCCCCGACGGGTCTCCCCGTTGGCTTATGCTTCCGACTCAGATACCGATAATTCGGTGCAGATAGTGACACTCAGATACATTCGGCGCACCAACAGGCCTATTGTTTCAACCTTAATCACCGTGGTGTTTACGGAGGAAGACGACACAGAGGGTCAGGGTGAGGGTAGTTCTGAGGAGCAGGAGCTCAGTCCCAACAACTCCTCTCAGAGCGGCATCCAGAAGGAAATCTCCTACCAGCCATCCTCTCAAAGCAAGCGTGAAGAGGATAGTACAGACGTTCAGTCCAAAGAGCAGAATGAAGCCCTTAGGGAAATCTGTAGCCTTATTGATATGGAAATCAACAGTTCAGCTGATAAGCAGACACCTGAGGAAAACAAGCAGCCTGAGCGTTTCTTTGGTGGTAGGCTGTATCCCATTCTCCCTCCAGGCTTTCTGAGATTGGAGGATATTCCGTGCGGCATGGAAATTGAATTTCTGCCTGATCCTGCAAGAGAGGAAGCGGAATGGGAAGCCGAGCAGCAGGCTGCCAAGCAGAAGGAGAATGAAGACAAGGTGGTTGCCGAAGCGGGGAAGGAGTAAGGTTCCTCTCCTGTGTTTTTTGGTGTTTTGGTTCTGTTTCGATGACCACCTGTGGTCAGTTCGGCCTGCTCTTTTGGTTACGGTGTTTTTTGGTTTCTGCCACGTTGCGTCCTGCATACCACCTACGCTCAGCCTGATATGGGTTCATGGACGTGTGTTCTCGACCACCTACGCTCAGCCTGTGCCACCTGTTCGGATGCGGGACGTGTGTCATCTCTCCAGCTCCCCTCTCCTCTCAGGCATCTTGGTTCTATCTTGTCAGCTTCTGGTTTGTCTAGTCAGCTTCTATTTTGTCTTGTCAGCTTCTGTTCATGCTTTTTGTTAATTCCAGGTCATCATGTCCAATTCAGTAGACTGGAAATGTATTTTTGACTACAGACACTGTGTCAAAGCATGTAAACACCATTTGTGGTCTGGAAAACTTGATAGAGAGCTGTTCACGCGCTCTCAGAGGTTTCGACCTCTTGTACATATCTTTTTCATTT